>JAQQZZ010149161.1:0-17696 GCA_030265115.1 Mopalia vespertina | reverse complement strand
TAGTACATGTATACACCTGGTAAACACAATATTATATACTAGTACATGTATACACCTGGTAAACACAATATTATATACTAGTACATGTATACACCTGGTAAACACAATATTATATAGTAACCCAAAGGTCTCGGGTTCGAATCCCGGTGGAGGCAAGCAAATTTTTCTCTCTTCATTTATTCAAAATATACTAGTACATGTATACACCTGGTAAACAAAATATTATATACTAGTACATGTATTAGGGGAGAAAACTGATGTGATAAACAAAGAAGAAAAGTTAGACCATCTGCAAACAATAGAATTGAGGACAAATGAAAATGATATTTAAATCTTAAATCTTATTTCTATATTCAGTGTAATGAATGGTTGACATTTTCTCTGTTACACTACCACTACCAACAAATAGATTAGTTCAGAATATATGAGAAGTGATCTTTGGGATGTTTTCAGTTCTTGAAAAGTTATGACAATAATGTCTGTTCAGTTTATTTGATTTTTATTAAATTTTCTTATTTAATAGTGAGCCCGCAGCCGTGGTTTAGTGGTAGCGCGTGCTCTTACTAATCCTACTTCCATTTAACGTTCACAGGATCGAGTCAGTCTGTCGACCATTAAGTATATGAATGTGGCTCTGGCAATTGCAAGTTTTTTTTAACAAGGTTTTCTCCCTGTTTTGCACTGTTATTAGGCAAGGAGCATTGTGAAGTGGCCAATCCGTTGTCATGTGAAAAGTGAAATAGCCTTGAGCATGACGTTATCCCCTATCAAACAAACAAACAAACAGTCTTATTTAATAGCAAACATAGGTGCTCTAAGTTTCATCCCTAATTTTTATATTATTTCAAAAATTGCATTTAAAAGTACTTACTGAATACCTATTTTCTAATTACATAATATGGTTTGGATTTCTTGTGCCACCAATTATTGAATTTCTTCCATTACCTGTGGTTCAGTTGTTTGTGGAGTGGACTGCTTCACCCCATTTCTTTCAACAAACACCAGCAGGGCAAAGTTCTCATTAAAGTTAAATTGAGAGAGTATTGGATCAGAGAGATTACATAACTGTTTGTGTTACTTGTATTAACCCTTGTCCTCGTACTGATTGTGCTACGGCTTTTATAATTGATACAATATTAGGTCGGAGGAGTCGAGAGCGGCCTCTCTCAAGTACGTATAATACCTCCATAACAGCATGCCTGTGTGATGAACCTGCTCACAGAATTACTGTATTTCAGACGATAAGTCATTTTCACAAAGCACTTTAATTTTGCGTTTTGAGTAGCACACTGTTAACATTTTTCTCATATAAAATTATCACTGCAGGAGTTTGCTTTTGTTTTTTAATAGCAGCATCAGTAGCCTAGTGAAGTGACACAATGGATTTGTATTTCAACAAGGCACCTGCATGAAATGAGTGAAATTGTCTTAAGTTACAAAGTATGACGTGCAGGCAAACCATCAAACTTTGTGAAATTGGTTTGGTGAAACATGCTCTAGTTATTCACGGTTTGTCTGAAGGTCATCGATTTATTTATGACCAGCTTGTGAGACTTTTTTTTAGAATTATCACTTTGAAAAAATGTTTACAAACTTTAAAACTTTTCTAACAAAAGGCATTCACTGGAGGTTCATCTGATCTCCTATAAAATACCTATTTATATGCCATGCTTATACTACCTGCATCTTGATTTACTGGTTAAATTATATTCATGATACATTTATATGAGAAAGATGGTGTTTTTGTTTAACATTTGGATGACTGACCCAAATAACGAAGAGAGTTGGTTAATGAGCCTCCAGGAATCGTGTCATTTAAACAGCTTTTTGATAATATTATAGCATGTTAATAAAATAAAGCAGTATATCTATTGGATTAAAGAAGTCATAAAGATTTGTTGTTTAAAAGAAACAACAAACCACCATTGTATACCTAATTCCCAGGATAAGTGCTGTCTGGTATGCTTTATCCAATAACAAGAATGATAGAGAGTTACAGATGTTTTGTGCATTATTTCTTTTCAAAAGAAAACATTTTCCAGAGAAGTTACTGCTTTGGTTGCATGATCGATTTTTATAGAAATCTATATTTATTGCTACATACATTTTTAAAAGCTTTCTTCAAATTACTTATGATGCTTTTTGTAATATTAATCATCGTTTACTCTCGTGATAAAGCAATATCAAATAAAATTTCTGTAGCTACCAGTATTCATGTAGTGCTTTGTACATGTAGGTTTTTGTGATATTTATGCCAGTTTTTCATCATAATGAATTAACAAAATCATATTAAACAAATTTACTATATATGGCACAAGTTTTTTCCTTCTTTCTTTGCCCCCCACGTATCTAAACATCATTCATTAAAGTTTTTATTGAATCAAGACATTTTGAAATCACATGTAATATAAAAACAAGTATATGGAAATAATTCTGTTGCAGATTCGAGAACAGCCTTCATTTTATTTAAGTTGCTTTTTATTTCAAATATTATCCTGAAGTTCATTATTATGGTATGTGTTTGTTTTCTGTAGACACGATGAAGATGAAGGAAGGAGGAGAATGGAGGTAACATTTTACAAAAATTATTATAGATATGTTTTATTAAATTAAAATTACTTTGCCTAGTGTATTGCTAGTACTAAAATGATTGCTGAGTTAAGTCTTTGTTCAAAACCAATTGTTTTATCACTTTGTATAGAAGTGGTGTCAATAAGCTGGTCCACCATGGGTTACAATATAACTCTTGGCTAGCAAATACGTTAGAAACTAGAAAAATAATAAAAGTGACTAGGTTTAATAGTTTTTATATTACAGTGCTTTCGTTTATTATTACATTAAACATTTCCTTTATTAATAGAGATCAAATTGTGTAAGCTTCCATATTCTGGATTTAATTTATAGTGAACAAAAAATAAATAAATAATAAAAATAAATAATCTATTGTTGTAGGAAGCTAAGAAAGCTCGTGCTGAGAAACAGCGACAGGAGATGGCTGAGTATGAGGAGATGAGAAAGGAGGAAAGGGAACGTGAACAGGCAGACATCCAAGCTCTCAGAGAAAGAAGGGTAGGCCAAAATAACAAATTTCAAACCATGGCAGTCTATTGTCCAATTATTGGGAATCCAACAATAAGGCGATTGAAAGCAAAGTGGATCTCTAGCAGTTCACGATTAATCTGATTATTGGTTAAAGTTGAAAGTTTCTTGCCATAATATATCTTATTAAGGAAATACCTTGTTGAGAGAGAGTAATTTTGGCACTGTCAGTGTCGATTTCTGGTTAACTTAAAAGTTCAGCTAATACCATTCATATCCTAGACCTACCTTTAAGCTTAAGCTTTTTTGTTTAGCTCTCTTGTTTATTGAGGGAGTTTTGCTATGCTCAAGTTAGCGGGATTATAGTCTCGTTCAGGTTAAGCTTTTTTGTTGTCGAGATCTTATATCTTTCGTATAGCTTAGGTTATCACTAACCTGTTCACATTGTAACTTTTGATGTTATTTGTTTAACTACACTTTATCGTTTTTTAAATTAAAGGATTTTAAAATTTACTGAAATTTTTTTTTATGGATACATTTAAAAAAATTGAATAATCATAATTTTTTATTCTTTGTATATTTAAAATAATCAAAAGATATGGTTTAATCTTAAAAAGTGATTGCAGTATGTGTAATATTACTGTTTGTGTAGTCCCAGCGTCTGCAAGAGAGAGAGGAGGAAGAAAAGCGTACAGCGGAATTAAGAGCACAAGAAGAGGCCAGAAGGAAGGCTGAAGAGGTAAGTGAATTATTAACAATTAATACTGAAATGTCAAAAATCACAATTTGATTTTATTATGATATATTAGTATTAAAAAATCACACACTTGCTTGAAAAGACACAATATTTGTGATTTTGTTCATCAAGTAAAAGATTTTAGTTTGGATGAATTATTTTTTTTTGGCTAGTGGCACCATTTTTCTTTAAGCTTTAAATCATTTTAGTGGAAAGATGCACTCAATGTGTGACTTGTTTATTCTAATATGCTACTTTGGGTGCTATTTTGGAAATTTTTTATTCACCGTATATATTTGTGATGATTTAGGAGGAGAGAAGGAAGAAGAAAGCTGAGGAGGAGAGAGAGAGGAATGAAGAACGTGAGAAGAAGAGGCAGGCCGCGGAGGAGAGACTCAAACCAAAGAAACCTAACTATGTCATCACAAAGAAAGATGGTGGACCATCAAATCAAACTCCGGTGCGATTCTTTTACTTCTATTTCTCTAGAGAGCTCAGAAAAGTTATTTTGAAAAAAATTATCAGTGCAACTGAAATGGTGCAATGACAACTATACATTGATGTATGTGCAATCGCCACCATGTTCCCATTTCTCAATTTACTTTGCATTGATTGGTTCCAGTAACTTAGTATTTACCTGGTCAATGATTTTGTTCTGGTAGCCTGTTTGGTCATCATACTCCGATTTCAGTAGCATCTGGTCAGTAAAAACATAAATCTTTTATTTACAAATTTTGCTTCGAGTATTCTATTTTAATATGTAAAAAGTAAAAAGTAAAATTGTCTGATATTATATTGCAAATCCATTATGGATTTTGTTATGTACAAAGATGATGAGATATAGTATTTGTTTGTGATAGAAGTTTGTGTGATATTATGTGCGCTTGTTTGTCGCTGATATAGCTTTTTTTTTCAGAAAGTAGCGTGACTTTTTTGCCCAGGAACAATAAGCACTATGCTGCGATGGAATACGAATGTTTGCTAGAATTAGCCAGAGTGGTATCGCGCATGGAGCCTAGAAATAGAAGCATTCTGTAATTAGGATCAACAGATCTTCTGCACCCCCTCACACACACTAGCCAAAGAAAAAAATTAATGATGAAAAAAACAACATGTATATGGCATGGACAGTCCTAGTTAAGTAAATGTTTTTGATGCTTTAGGCGTCTTTTTTTTATCAAACTGGTACAAGTTTTCTACCAATAGATTAAATAGAAGAGCATGTAAAAACTGGTCAGCTCCCCTTAAGCCTAGCCTATGTCACAGTTACGTCGAGTGAGAACTCGTTCTGATCAGTTCCAGTGGACCAGTTAACGATTATGGCTTTGAATGTGATATAAGCGCATCTACGTCCCTGCTGCATCTATCGGCAAATAAATGCGTCCAGTTCCAGACAGTCGCTCATGTTCTACTTTCTACGACCAGTTGCAACTGATCGTAAGTAGTTTCAAGTAATCGTAAGTGACATAATCGCTTGTACAACTGCGACTACTAGCTCCAGCGAGTTGAATCTAGTCTCTGACGTGCAAGGTGTTTTCTCAGTTGTGATCAGTTGCCATTAGTTCTATCGAATCGCAGTGTGACATAAGCAGGGTTTAAGGTGTCCCGCTATTGTAACCATTATACATTCAGATTAGTTCTGTGAGTAAAATCAACCATTACCGAGAATAACCTCAAATGTTCAATATTTCAATAGCTATTCTAGTTAGAACCTGCTGGAAAGTTTGACACCATCGTCAAAATTTATTACAAAAAAATTGCCGTTATTGTCCCTTTTGGCATTTATATTCATACAGTAGTAACGTATTAACGTACTCACATCCCAAACTGCTTACTTCTGCAAACAGATAATATTTTGTCCTATGGCACACTTGTATAGCATGCAAAAAGGATGAAAAGCAATTTATAATAAGGAAATGCAATACATCTTGAACCCTTAAGTTTCAAATTTTTGTTAGTTATATAATAATCTCTCCTTATCATGCCGAAGCTGCTGATCGCACAGTTGTACCAAATGCATTGCGGCGAAGCGCTTTTGAGGAAGCGGAAAAGTGAACTGAATAATCTACCATTAATATAATTTTTTTCAGATAGCCACCACTTGTGATCGGCTACTGTCTCCTTTGTATAATACCTAGATCTTGCTAAACGGATGTTGTCCAAATCTGTCATATTTAGCTTGCAATGTACATAATTTTGTTAAAAATCTCCACTTTAAATCCCTCCAGTTCACTTTCTCATGGATTTATTGTGTTGATTTACCGACAGTGTCATTATGTTGCAAGCTGAATTTGACAAGATTTTGAAGGTAAAAAAATAAATAAATAACATTAAGTAATAGTGTTAATGTTTAAAGTTTCCCACTTTGAGCTTTATGACCAGAAAACTGACAACTACCTTGTGTTGCTCCTTCTAAGTCACACCCAAGCTTACATACACGCTGGATATATAAAAATCTGAAGGAAAAAAACCCCAAAAGCTAGTGAAGAAACATCAAACATCAAAATATGTGAAAAATGACAATATTTATCTAGTTCCCACCCATTGATTATAAGATTTATAACATGTCACATTTTTCATTACATAATTCATTTTTCGGTTTTATCCTACACTTCCTGTACACTGTCACATTGTAAAAAATACATTACCTCTTTCTGTTGAATGTTTACATGTATGTTGGTTGTAAGAGAAAAAAATTATCTGATGTCTGAACTTGAAATGTATGATTTATGTTATCAGTTTGTTAAGTATCCAATTTATACATTATAAAAGTGTGCCAACTTTCCCTTAAAATATAAATCCCCAAATAGGTACCAGTACTTTAAATGTGTGAAAATAGATGTCTATGTGTAGTTTTGAATGAAAACAAAGGTACTATAGATACCACTGTCCGGGTTTGTGTTTTGTCTGTCCATGTCCCTGTTTTAGTCACTTTGTGAGGAGTGTGTAGTCTTGGGTGTAGGCAGTAGTTTGATTCATGAGTGCAATACTAGATGTGGTTGTCACGATATGTACGGTACGTATTTCGCTCAAGGGGAAACTCTAACTTAAGACGTGTGTTTAAATGCTACCCCTATTGCATAGAAGGAGATGTCCATGGGGCGTGAGATCTACCAGAAGTCCAAGGAGCAGTTGGAGGAAGAGAAGAGAGCTATCTTGCAGCAGAGGATTCCTGTCCTGACTGTGGAGGGTCTCGATAGCAACAGACTCACAGAGAAGACTAAGGAGCTTCATGGTCTCATTCGTAAACTAGAGGGAGATAAATATGATCTGGAACAACAATTTAAACGACAACAGTATGATGTGAGTGCATACACAGTTGTAAACACTTTATTTCTTTATATTATTCATTGTCTAAGTTTTATATAAGTTTAAGTTTAATCATATAAATTATATATATACATGTATCTTATAAACTACTTAATCTGTTTCTGATACTGTATAAAAGTAAAACACATTGAGAAGTTGTTCAGATTTATTCTGGCTTTTTTCAGTATGCAGAAACATTAATTTTCCACCAGACAATTCATATATAACACGTCACATTATGGTTGCATTGCTGTTCACTCTTTTGAAGTACACCACCATCATATAAGTGAAATAGCCTGAAGCATGGCATTAAACACCAATCAATAATCAATCAATCTGCAGTAAAGTTCAAAAGAGAAGGCTCATTCTTAAATTTTTTCCTTACAACAAATGTTTCTTTTGCAGATGATTGAATTACAAGAGCGAGCCAGACAGATGAACAAAGGGTTAGTGTCAACTTAGTCTTACTATTTCTGCTTCGTAATACCCTCTCTCGCAGAGGGCACCCTCTAGCTAAGGGCAGTTTGTTTGGAATGTAGCAATACTGTTTTACTTGGCACCGGAGAAGATTAACTGTCCAACTTTATCAGATCACTTCACTTTGTATGGTTGTGCTAGTGTCAATTATTGTTGAAATACACCACTGCCATATAAGTGAAATACCATTAAGTTGTGCGTAGAATGCCAATCAATCATTCAATCTCGCAGAGGGAAGTATGTTCTTAGTATAGGCATACAGTCTTTACCTAATACTGGAAGAACATTAATTTTCCACTTCAGACTTAGTGTTAGTGTGGCTATTTACTATTATCATGTAAGTGAAACCCATAGGTATATTTCAACCTGGTCATAATGTTAGGTCAACAAGTATGGAGAAACGTCAAAGGAAATACCTATCTAAGAAAAAAAACATTCAGATAACAATTGGGACTTGTTATTTGCCAAAATGGTGCAAAATGTTTTAAACTTAATGTAACTGTGCTTACTCTGCAGCAAAAAGGGTGTGTCAAGTGTACAAGTGGATGAATCGTGAGTATCACTGTCTACTGTTAAGTGGTATTGTAGTTTGAAAGCATGCTGTTTGAAATGACTGTGTTATATATAATGAAATCCAGTCAATGAGCAAGTTAATCAAGTAGTGCAGACATTTTTTTTTACTAATTTCAGTGTGCTGATGTTTGTCATTTTTCTTTATATTCTTTAATTTGAAAAAAATACTAATTCAAATTAATTAGAGTGTTTTAAATAAATTACTTTGTTTGTGTTTGTACAACTTGGCTCGATAAAATTTATAATGGAATTTGAAAGAAGGACTGCTCTGTGTAGCTTTATTGTTGGTTTGCAAGACATATATGTTTTTGTATTTACAAAATTATGTCGCATGTGGTGTTCATATTTAAAAAAAAAGAAGGAATTTGATACACAATCGTTTAAAAAGAAATTACAATTTGAATCTTACTGACTTTCCACAATATGCAGCTTTGTCTGTTTTAGTCATGTTGTTGTTTGCTGTGAATAAGCATGTTTTATTGTTTTCAGTAACTGCATCTTAACACAGAAGGTGTTTTCAAGAAGTTTGGTAGGTGTTTTCTGTTTTTCAGTTTAATTTTTTAATGCTGCATACTCAAATGATTTCACAAATTTTCTTTTTATCTTCTTACTTGATTTTTTCTTTCTTGTTGAAAATAAACTTCTACTGACAAATTATAAAAAAACAACAACAAAAACAACAAAAAAAACACAAAAAAAACAGACAGACAGAATAACAGAGAGAGAATTTGTGGAAACTTACAAGGAGTTGAATAGAAGATATAAAACTTTCCAGAGCTAAATTTCAAAATTTACATAATGATTTATTTCAAAGAAAAACCTGAATGTCTGTGTTTTGTACCTCTCGGCCAATGGTTTGGTTAGGGATATTGTCGTTGTCAGTCCATCACTCTGTCTGCCAATCCATTTTTTTGCCATTAACACTATAGCTGGAGAAACAACTCTGAATCCCCAAATTTAGAACTATCATGCATTTTTTTTTAACTCCATTAAAAATTTACGGATTTACATGGTAATAAGAAGACTTCTTTCCCTATAATTGATGTTTTTGATATAAATTTTATACAGAATGTATTTATATAATATATCAAAATTGTCTTTCTCTACAAAAACTATGTTATTAACTGCCTTAGGAACTAGGTCGGAATTATCTCCCTTTTTCTAATATTTATTGGATATAACTGCTATGAACTTAATTTAGGTTAAATGATCCAGTGAAGGCATATTCTTTGTCTAATAGGATTGTTTCTGTGTGCTAACTAATAAAATATTTGGAATGAAATTTGCAAGATTTATTCCCTTTTTTTTAATATCCCCATATCTGATAAAATGATTAATCAGGATATCAAGAGCACCGAATTAACTCTGGTGTATTGAACATTCAATTCAATTCAATTCAATCTTTATTATAGGAACAAGCCAATCGGCTCGATACAATACAAATAATACATACATTACAGGCCTGTGCTGTTGGGGAGAACGGTCAGAACGGGGTTCCCCATGGTTATGCAAACTTAATTTAGGAGGACCTATTTATAGGTTTCCCAAATTGTTTCCAGTCTTTGTCTAAATTTGCATTTTGCCACTGATTTTGACAAATTTTGTCATCCGATAATCAATGGAGTTTGTGTTATAAAGCAATTTTGCTTTATTTTTCACAAAGGCACATTTATGTATTTAAAAAAATCAGCAAACCAGGGGATAATGCAAATTTTAGGTTACGTCACAAAATTTTTGAGGACCGATTTTGATGTTATGCCGGAAAAGATTACAGCACAGGCCTGCATGTAACTCTTACAAATTTAATAAAATTAATTTTGTTTTGTTAACATCTATTTTAGAGCTCACATCATTAGCAATACCACAATAGGTATAGTCCACGTATTGTGTGATTGTTGAGTTGGATTTATTTCTAACCAGATGGTGAACTTAATGTGTGTGTTTGGGGTTCACGCAACTCCCACTGGAGGACGCTTCTAGATGGTTACCTCCCCCAGGTCAGAGATTAATAAATTTTTTTTTTTAAAATGTGCTGTATGTGGCGAGAAATTCGAACCTGAAAATTTGCGGACGAGAGAAATTTTACTTTTTTTCTAAGGTGATAGCTATGGATTAATTTATCAAGCAAAGACATGTTGACAATCAATGTTGACAGTATTACCAGCTTGTGTGATTGTGTGAAGAGTAGATTTGAATCTGTCAGAATTAGTCTGTATTGTTATTATAGGTGTTCAACCGACAACACCTGTTTACACACGTTACCTGAGCTGAGTACATAAATGTATGTACCTGGTATTCATTTACAAATGTTATAGATCCGTCTTTTATTTTTTTCAACTTTTTTCAACGCTGCAGAAATTGAATTGGAATTGCATTTTTATTGAATTTGGTATTTCCTGTTCATGAGAATGAAGATTCTATTTGATAAGCAGCACTAGCTCCATTAGACAGTACTATCATTGTGAATACTTTTGAACAAAAAAAAAAACTTACCCTGACAACAGCGAAAAAAATATTAATTTAAAAAAAAAAAAATTTTGCCTCAAGACTGTGGCTGGTTAGTTAGCATGTCAGCCTACTGATCTCCTTGGATGTGCTGCTCACAAGTTCTAATGTCTTAATATACAAGTATGACTTTGAGGGAGTCACACGATATGCCTAGCAGTGTTATAATGCAACACCCCCCCATAAATAAAAAACTTTATGTAGCTGACACAACATTTACAGCTGTGTTGCTTTTTTCAAAATTTATTTGCAGACAGAACAGATTTTGTTCAATATTTGGGGATTTTAACAAAGGGGAAAATTCTTCTCATGTACAGCATAATAAAATAATAACCATCACTAGAAATGTCAAAAACAAGTCATTTAACCCAACAAAATTTAGTAGAATTAAATAAATAATTATAAGTTTAGGTCTTAATAGTCAGAAATCAAAAGTACAGTCAGTGTTCAAAATGGTAATTTTGCTACACTTTTTAATTAACTGGGTGTCCAGTTTGAACAGTTTCCCTATCTCCTGCATCTTAAAATTTCTTAAAACAGGTTGTCCAAATGAGGCAATTGTTCACTTCTGGCTGTCCATTTGGATGCAGGGTGGGTCTACCCCTCTGCTTTAGCCCTTGATAATAAGACAATCATTATGAGATTTAATTTTTTTAACAAGTATTCAAAACTTAGAAGAGTCTAACACAATGCATAAGGACATGTTTTCAGTGTATATTCTCATTATTCTGCCACCATGGCCATGTAGGAAACTGATGGTAGTGGGAGGAGCTTTCTGGTGCTCCTTGAGCTACATGGGCCAATGGGAGCCTCTGGAATTGGGCAAGGGAGGTAATTGAGACCTTGCAAGGCGTTCCTCTTAATGTCACATCATTCACCATTGTCACGCTTTGAAATGTATCCAAATGGACACCCTGAATTGAGCAATTGCCTCATTTGGACACCCTGTTTTAAGAAACCAGGTGAAATTGGACTCCCAGTTACTTAAAAAGTGAAGCAAAATTACCATTTTGGACACCTTTCTTCTGATTTCAGGCTAAGCCCCTGCATATACATATACATATAGATTTGAAATAATGATTAGAATGGCGTAAAACTCTTACCAAACAAACTAAGAAAACCAGCATAACCATTACGCCCTTTGTTACATGTACATGTATACATGTATGTGACAATCAAAAGTTACGATCTATAAGCTTATACATGCTTGAGATTACTAGGGGCATTTTGATACATTCCCGCCACGATTAGATATTGGTCTCATTACACAATACATATGTTCTAGATTCAGGCTTCGCAAGCATAAAAATTCCCCAGTTATTAATGGCAAATCTAAACGGATTGGTTGGCTTCTTTGGTTATTGATTGATTAATAGTGAAATAAAGTCATTAGAGCGATTTAGAGGATTCAAATAAAGATATATTTTTAATGCCTCTACTGAGATTTGGCAAGCTACATGTATAATACACAATTATGTGGTATTGCGATACATGGCTATATGATCATATCATATCGTATCATCAGCAAAGAGATCTCGATACACCGATGCATCAGTGTATAGTTACATCCCTAGTGATTAGAGTGTTACAAAAAGCATTTCACTGCCAGAAACAATTATAAACTCCTTAAGGGAGAATAACAAATAACAGTTACAAGAAGCCTGCCAGCATTCCTCTTATCCAACAATCGAAGGGATTGGAGGTGTTTTAGCTTTGAAGACACAGTGTCCTCTTCTTCTTGTACTGGATTTGTGGTATCTGGTGTAAAACTAAAAGGATTCATCTGATTGTACCACATTTTAGTAGGTTTAACAATCTTCTTTTGCCCACAACCGTCGCTTATGCTACGTTCCCACTATCACGATTGGCAGCACAATTGAAATCGTCGTCTTAATCGTGGAGATACTATCAGATCTTGAGGTCAGTTGTGGCAATCGTGTTAATTGTAGGAAAGTTTTGGATACATGTAGTTATGCCAAGTTCCCACTATCAGGATTGGCAGCACGATTGAAATCGTCATCTTAATCGTGGTGTTTCTATCAGATATTATCAGATCTTAAGGTCAGTCGTGGTAATAGTGTTGATCGTAGGAAAGTTTTGGACGGTTCAAAAAATTTCTACGATCAACACTATCACCACGACTGACCTCAAGATCTGATAGGATCACCACAATTAAGACGACGATTTCAATCGTGCTGCCAATCCTGAAAGTGGGAACTTGGCATAACCGTCCAAAAACTTTCCTCGATTAACATGATTGCCACAACTGACCTCAAGATCTGATAGTATCTCCACGATTAAGACAACGATTTCAGTCGTGCTGCTAATTGTGATAGTGGGAAGGTAGCCTTAGTGGTTAGCATGTTAACTTATCATCCTACATGTACTTCGATGTTCCATCCATGGGTTCGAGTCTGCCAGTCATCCACCAGGTATATGAGGGAGTCACACGATGTGGCTCTGGCAAATGCTAGGGTTGAGATCAGGCTCCTTGTGGGCATTGAAATACAATAAAGAATGTTCTCTTCATCAGCAAATCAAGATAGTCTTGAGATCTGAAGAGTTAACTTCAATAGATTAAATGTTTTTACCCAACAAAATATCTATTTTAATTTTTAGTAAAAAAATGATGATGGGATGATTTCACTCTTTCATTTCCTCATGTAAGTGAAATATAATTTCCTCATCTAAGTGAAATATCACTTCTCCATGACAGGAAATATCACTTCCTTTATAAATATGTATTTAAACATGGGGAAAGGAGGGGAAAAACAAATCCCACTCACGTGACTTGTATTGCTTATGTTAAACTTTGTTATGCAAAAATACATTTATACATGTACATCATTACATACATGCCTATTATTTATTTAATGGAAATTTAAACAGATCTATAGGGTTGAGACAAGGTAGCCTGTACATTTTTTAATTTTTGTTAAACACCAATCAAACATTTACATTTAGGCTTTCTTGTTTAAACGTGTATTGTGTTTTATTACAGAAGAGCCTTATCCACACAATGTACATGCTAGTACATGTAAGTCATGGTCTGTTAATTGAGGAGAATGGTATTATACCACTAGTGTCTGCTACATGTACCTAGAACATGTCTCTAATAGGCTATCAGGGGGGTAATATTATGCTATATGTATATGACTACTCATCGTGCCCGTATCTGCTTTTCACGCTAAAATTATCACTTTACAGGTGAGCGACTGAGTTATTAGTAATGAGTTAAAGAAGTTAGTTAAAAACTTTATCGGATTGTGATAAAACTTTATGCTTAATTTACTACTGTGGTGTTTGGGATTTTAGGAAGACTGACTTTTATCAGTTTATTATTTCACTTTATATCATTAATAGTAAACATGAAATGTTCACAAGGGAGGTAATGTCCTGTTTGGAAGGAAGGACTTAATTCTTTGGTCAGTGCTCAGTTATAGACCGAAACATATAAACGTTCTGATATCAGACAATCTGACTGAAATACCAATGCGGCATTGCCCATGAAGGGAAGCATGACATCTACAGATTGGTTTTCTTTTCATACTTTTGTCAGTCAAGTCTTTGAATGTCATCAAAATGACCCTGTAGTCTTGTGTCATAATAATCCCTACCTGTGTGTGGCTGCCCCCTTAGTCTTGTATCTTTTCTAACCTACCTGTGTGTGGCTGCCCCGGTAGTCTTGTACATCTTTGCTAACCCTACCTGTGTGAGGCGGCCCCCGTAGTCTTGTACATCTTTGCTAACCCTACATGGACCTGAGTGTGGCTGCCGCCATAGTCTTGTATCATTGCTAACCCTACATGTACCTGTGTGAGGCTGCCCCCTTAGTCTTGTATCACTGCTAACCCTACCTGTGTGAGGCTTACAATCGCTCTGAGGCTGCTACACAGGTATTAAGACAATAAATAAATAAATACAGATTGAAATCATCAAAGTTATTATTATGATAATAAATAATACAATCATCAAAGTATTTATATATTACATTGTAGATATGCTGATTATCAAAACTATTTGAATTAATCCAAAATGTTGATACATGTATATTTTTTTAGACTTTAACAAAACAGTTAATATTAAATAAAACTGATTAAATTTTTTATATTTAAATATTTATGATAAATTACTATTAATTAAGATTAAAATCAATTCCACCTGAGTAAAAATGCACATTATCCACTCTCCATCATTTTGTGACTCGATTTGGTGAATTCGCAGGTCTGGTTACAGAGACGGTGGCCTCTGGCAGCTCAAACAGATGCTGGCATTACCAAAAAACATTTAAAGAAACGATTTTGCTACATGTATCAGTTGGTAAGGTCTTTTGAAAAAAAAAAACGAAATTAATAAAAAAAAAATATTCAATTTTTTTTCAAAAGACAGTGAAAACTTTAGACTAGGAGCTATTTCGAACGGGTCCGTTGGGTTAGAGGGAAAAAAAAATTTTTTTTAGGCCTCGATAATATATTTCAATATGTCAGTTTCAGTCAGTCTAGAGTTAGACCTAAACATTCATGCTTCACTACAGTTATAAAGATAATAGAATTATAAACTGGGGCACTTGGTAATAATGAAATCGTCGATCTCGTATCAATCAACTTTAACAGAAAGCTGTTGACTAATGGTCGATCATAAATAGCTTCTTTCTAAACTTGAACTATATGGCTTCAGTAATGACTCATTAATATGGATGAAATCTGACCTTATTTCAAGACAACAAAAGGAGTAAAAGTTGGAAATTTTTCTTACTATCTTTACTTGTTAAATCGAGAGTTCCACAAGGATCCATACTGGGTCCTCTTTTGTTCATACTCCATGTTTATGGTCTTGTACTGTTTGTTTTGTGATTGCCATCTTGATTCTTTTACTAATTACGTCTCTTAATAATAAATCTAAATGAAGGCATGTCTCAACCTGGGACGTAGTGAAAAGAAAACAGGACAATCACACAAAATATAACACTATATATAATTGGTTTGAACTTTAAAATCATTCACAGGACTTCATTTTTAAGGAGAGTGATCACTCACCCTCACCTTCAGCTCACCTAATAAGAGTTTTAGGTACACTGTTTTCAGCTCTCGCAGATTGTTTAATTTAATATTATGCTCAATGTTAATCACTCCCCTAGATAATAAAATTACTCTCCTAAAACCAACCAGGTGAGTGGTTTTTAGCTCTCCTGCTCATTTCCAACATGAAGCCCTGCATTCAGATCATTAAAGCAAAACTATGACGATAATGCAATGATGATCATTGTGAAATGGATATGAGATAGAGATTGATAGATTGTAAAGGGACTACAGCAGATCAAATGTTTGGGCACTCATCTACTATCCAAATAAAAAATATTCCACGCTAGAGGGGCTTCCTGGGCAATGATAATCGTTATAAATGGATAGAATAATCAGTTTTTCGCATTTGCTAATTGTTTTCTTATATTTTGAGCAATTTCAGCTAAGTTCAAATACATGTATGCATCGTTTTTATGGAAATCTGGGAAGGGGGGCAAGATATATTTCACTTGAAGGAAAAACATTCTGATTGTGGTAAGGGGGGAGGGGGGGGGGGGTGGAGGGTATGGGCGCCCAAATTGGCGGTGTCCAAACCCGTTTAAACACCTTGAAAATGGACCTACATCAGGCCTTGTTGGAATACAGCCGGTTTCAAATGTAACAATACTTGGCATGGTAAAATCTTGTCATGCAAGGCTAACCTGTTGATCAAGTATATATCACGCCTTTAATTTTTCTTATGCAACACAAATGCCTTATTTAACAGGAAACCAGACTTATTTATGATAATGCTTTAAATGTATTTACACTTGTTAGTTACATGTATATGAATTCACAGGATGCCCTGTGAAAAAGACCTCAATTTCAAATTCACAGACAGATTCTATAAACAGCTTTAAGAAAAAATATTTTTATATTCCATATTAATATACTAAAAAATTGTGTGAGATAACATTATGTACGGTGCAGAGGTGTAATGATACACCGCAAAATCTTTGTTCACAATACTTCACAATACCCAGACAGGTGAAGGCATTAAAATTATATATATATTTATTTGAATCATCTAATGACTTTTATTTCACAGAACAAACAATAAACAAAACAGGCTAATCAATCAATTTTAATTTGCCATTAAACACCGGGGAATTTGTATGCTTGCGAAGTCTGAATCAATAAAGAATACAAATGTAGTATCGTGAGGCCAATATTGAGATACATATCGAGTCGTGGTGTTAGTGTATCGTTACACCCCTAGTACAGTATACAACCATAAAAGTACAAGTAGCTACTCTTTATTTTTCCTGATTAAAGTCATTAACTTCAAATTGGTTTTTCTAAACGTATTTTAAAATCTTTATACTTTGAACACAGAATTATTTACATTGAAGTAGATCAGAGAGTATTTTGTTGGATTGAGGTATTAAATTCCCTCAGTAACAGATTAAAACCAACCAGCGTGAAATAAGGTTCTTATTAAAACATTAAAAACGCCCCCTATTCTCTTTCTATTTTTATGGCTGACGCTTGTTTTAAACAGATGTTGTTGTATGTATTGACTTTAAACTTTATAAATAATCAACAGCGGTGTTTGTTTGGTACTCACAGGCTTATATCGCTGTATAAAGCAGTTGAAAACTTATATGATTGCATAAAAGATTTATTATCATCTCTAGCCTTTATCTTGATGTAGATGTAACCGTTTTTTCTGGTTTTCAAAATCTCCACCAACGATTGCTTTGTCCAGTTTAAAAAAATATGTATTCAGCTCTATATCTCTGATTCGATATTATCAGGATCAAGTATTTCAACTTCGGTAAGGCTTTAATATCATGCTTGTGGGATTTAGTGGAGCTTATGGGTGACTTAAGTGCAACGCATTATATGTTCATCTGAGCATAATTATTTACATTAGTACTGGGAATGCATCAACATTACTTTTCTGTCGAAGCAAAATTCTTTACATTAGTACTGGGAATGCATCAACATTACTTTTCTGTCGAAGCAAAATTCTTTACATTAGTACTGGGAATGCA
>JAQQZZ010149150.1:2347-12676 GCA_030265115.1 Mopalia vespertina | reverse complement strand
TTTTTGTCATGAAATGACCAGAGTGACATAAAGTTAATTTAATTGTAAGTATCTTTAATTTAGGAATTGCATTGGTATAACCCTGAATGACATAGCATAGCCCTGGCGTATTGTTACATCTGTAATTTGCCTCGCTATAACTGTACAATTAAGGTCATTTTATCGAATATCATTACATTCAAAATGGTCCTGGTTTATGACCATGTGGGCTGTACACAAGTCATGGATGAAGACGGCAACGATGCAAATGCCTTGAATATTGAACCAGTTGTCTTCAGAAATATATCGTACTTTCTATTTTCTCTAAGGCTTAAAAAAAATGTCCTGTTTACTTTAGAAAATGTTTATTTTTATTTTAAAAAGACCTTAAAAAGACCTTACCAAATTGGCATATTTGATAGCAAAATCGTTTTTTTTAATGTTTTTCTGTCACCCAAGCATCTGTATGCGCTGCCAGAGGCCACCGCCACACTCGAGCCGTCTGTAACCGGACCTGTGAATTCGCCAAATCGAGTCACAAAATGATGGGGAGCGGATAATGTGAATTTTACTCATGTGGATAGATTTTAATCTTAAATAATACTAATTTATCATAAATATTTAAATATTAACAATTTATTCCATTTTATTTAATATCTACTGTTCTGTACAACGTCTAAAAAAAAAAATTTTTGGGATGGTTAGGATGGGGTTGGATCAGATGGGGTGGTGTGTAGGTTTGGTTTGTTTGTTTGTTTGATTGATTAGGGTTTAACCACCCTCAACACCACTTGCAATAAACAAAGGCAACACGGGACAAAATACAAAGACATCATAAGCTTAGTTAAGACAGCACAGCCAAGCTCACAACTTAATATAGCCGAAGGACTGTAAGAGATAAGAATCAAAAAATAATTATTCATTGAAATGAAAAAAAAATATTTTCTGAAATTCAACATTGTTGATGTACATGTAGCCAACAGCATGTGAACTTTAACACAGATAAATGTATAATTTTATTTACATACCATTTTACTTAGCTCCTTTATAATAAATGTAAACAACTGTTACACAGCAAAAACGTTTTCTGAATATGATTCCCTAACTCTTAAAAAAATTACCTCATATTTCGGCCTTAATTTTCTCAGGTGGAGGTTAGCACAGTAGTCAATATCTCATCCTTTCTCAAACAACCTCCCACTAAAGAGAGTTTATTTTACATAGACTAATTAATAACAGATGAGTGTACAGTTTCACCATAATGTCTTAGGTTTGTTTGATTGGGATGCTACCATGTACTTTCACTTATATGATACAAACTACCATAGAATACATTTATGTGTAAAAAACTTTTTTTAAGAGTATTTTCTTACCATTTTGTTGATTTTTGTATTACTGCGTAGCACAGAATATTCATTTATGTGTGTATTTTGATGGCCTATTGGTGTATTTAACTTAAATAATGCGTACAAAATACTCCAGAATACACTGGGTATGGAGGTCTGATGATAACAGATTGTCAACCAAGAAGAAACTTTTTAAAAGCCACCATTCATTGCCAAAGCCATCTCGTGTGATTCCCTCATATATGGGAGATCCACCAGGGATTTGAACTTATAAACAGTACATCGAAGGAGGATCAGTAGTCCGAGACGCACATGAGGATTAGGATGTCCTAACGAGAGATGTCCAGGGTGAGAAAAGCTGTGTGGGGGCAGTTGTTCAACCCGTGTCAAAAGATTAACTAGGTATTGTGTCTGTAATTCATGAATGCCCGAGTTAGATGCACTATTGGCTTTTCACGCACTTTCTCGCGTTACTTGTCATGTACAGGCAGTCAGCCAATGTGTTATCTTTAACATCATGTTTTTGTTTTACCTGGAATAAATGATAATAAAGCCAAAACGGCACCTTAATGGAAGCCCCCCACCCCTATTTTTATATCACTGATAACTGACATTTAAAAATAACCACTAAGCATGTGTTACATGTGCATGTAGACCAAGTTACAATTCATATAGTTCGGTTAGTTCATGTCACTGTTTGCCTGTTTGTTTAGGTATTAATGTCATACTCAAGGGTTTTTCACTTATATGAAGATGGGTTGTCCATTTAACACTATTCTTTGCTTAAATAAGGCGGAAAACCTCGTAAAAACCATCTTGGCGTTTGCCTGAGCCACACAATGTGACTCACACATATGTGTTTACCTGATGTTTGATGGAAAGACTTGAACAGTACATCGATTGTTTGTTTGTTTGATTGGTGTTTAACATTGTACTCAAGGGTATTTCACTTATATGACGAAGGATTGGCCACTTCACATTGCTCCTTACCTAATTACCGTGGAAAACCGAGAGGAAACCTTGTAAAAACCATCCCCGCGATTGCGTGTGACTCACTGGTATGTGACTCGATCCTGTGAACAGTAAATTGAAGTAGGATTAGCAAGCACACACGCTACCACTAACCCGCGGGCCTCTGGGGTGTATGAGTGAATCACCCCAAATGGCTCCAGCAATCACTGGGGTGGTTTATGATTTTTGTTGTGTGTGACATGTGAATAAACCGATTATTGTTGAAGTTTTAATGAGTATTGACTTTCAATATCAATTTTTGTGGTGTCTAATTTTATACAAAATGGCATGGTGATGGATCCATTGGTTATATGCCATCTAGGTGGAATGGTTAATGATGAACTGATTGACCTGTTCTTCAGGTGTTCACAGGTATTTTTGTTCAGGGTGCCCTTAATCCTGAGTCCTGGTCATTGTTGAATTCAGTTTATCCTCTGTTAACTCAACCCTAATGTTACATGTATATGTGATAGACATTGGTGATCCCTGAAAGGTCAGTCCACCAATGCTCACAACATCAATTAATCCTCCAGGCATTTGGGGGCCCCGCTACCATGGTTCAGTGGTTAATATGGTTGTCCTGTGATGTACCTTTTACAGGTTCAAGCCCCCCAGTTGATATTAGGAGTACAAAAAAAAGAATGAATTTCAGCCTGAACATTATTTGTGTACAAGCTTACATTTACAATAATTGCAAAATTACTGAACCCATTTGTCTGTTTTTCCTTATCTTCATGCAAATGGGCAGTGGGTTGGGATTGAGCTCCCTGTTTCCCTGGTGCTCCCAGAGCTAAGAAGCAAAATAAAGCTGATCTGTTTGTATAATGTCATGTGATTGGCTGTCTTGTCTTTGTTTGTTGTCAGTGGCATCCAGGGTGGTTTCCTTCACCCATTAGGTTAGCATGCCGTCATGTGAGTGAAATAACTGTACAGCGTTAAACCCCAATCGAACAAACAAGCAAATAATGCAAATTGTTATCTTTCATTGATAAAGATGCATAGCCCTTTTCATTTATAAAAAAAAAATGTATATTTACCCCACCAAAAAATGAAAACTCTCTAAACTAAATGTTGCAGTAAAGATCTACCATGGTGTTGTTGATCCTAACAATTTCATATTTCTATTGTATAAATTCTTTGCCATGTCTGTGACCTAAAATGTTACCTAAACATTGATCTTACTATATGTATGGTCTCTAGTGCAAAGTACACATCCCTCCACACACAATCAAACCCCTTACTTTTATTTGACTAGCTGTATTCTATTCCCGTAGGATATAGTTCTCCTGATATTCGATTATGTGTTATGGAACAATATAGTATCACGTGCAGTTCTGTGTTTCGTTCATTTAGATATCTTGGATTCTTGTTTAAACAGCGTGCCAGGCTCTCAGAGTGTGGCTGGTATCACGTACACTCTTTTATTAGTCAATGTCTTTCAGGTTTTATTTCTCTTTGTTTAGTTGGGTGTTCAAGACCCAATTGATTTTCTGGTGTCTTGTATCGTGAATTTGGTGGGCGGTTGAGAGAGAGCTCCCTGTTGCCCTGGTGCTCTTTGAGCTAATGGGCAACACAAAGACAATCAGTTTGTGATATCTTTGTACTGCATAATGTGATTGCCCTATCTTATTAGGGTAGTTTCCATCACCCCATTTGCTGTCATGCCATCATATGATAGAAATAACCTTAAATACGACACATTCACAATCAAACAAACATATCATTTTGCCCTAGTGCTTTAGGAGCTAAGGGGCCAACAAGTTGTTTTTTTTATTCTTGTGGTTGTCCAGTCTTGTCTTTGGTTGATGCCTGTGGCGCCTTCCTTCATCCATTTGCTCGGCACACCATCATACGAGTGAACTAACCTTAAGTATGGTGTTAAACCCCAATCAGACAAACCAACAGACTGCTTGAATTCCAAACTTAATCTATTTGCACCATAAAACTGTGATTGTCTTTGACTGGTAAATGTTGTTATTTTGTGTGATGGTAGTTTTTATGTCCCAAACAAATAAACTCAATATTCCCTACTAGTGAGTACATATCATTATGCTGACTTCTCCTTTTCTAGGAAGCTATACAACCAATATTTTAATCTTGTTAATATTTGCATAATCAATAAATCAATGAAAAAAAAACCCATTATCAAATTGCATGGTGTTGTGTATCTCTTTGCTTTGTGTCAGGATTTACAGCATCTAAATTTTAGTCTCGACAAGAAATTTGATTTATGTAACAAATCTTTTTCTTTTTCTTTAGAAAGATGATGTGAATTTAGGTTATGTTTTAAAATACCTGCACACTTAACACAACATGTTTATGTTTTTACATTGATAATCCAGGTTACAATGTGTTTACCTGTTTGTTGTCAGTCTACGTGACTGAATGAAAAGGTTAGAGATTCAGGTAATGTTTACTGAACCCTTCATACAGCGGAGGGTGTAAATTAACTCAACTGAACATATTTACTGCAGCAAGTTTGTTTTGGAATCTGGTTGGAATTCTACTTGGATGGCTGGAGACCGCTTATATTGATGTTCCTGAATAACACACATCGCTGTGTTTCTTTGAATGATTTTTATTGTGTTTACAAAGTGAAGACGTTTCATTGATGTAGAGCTAACTTTACATCACAATTGTTTGTTGCAGGTGGACATAGGTAGCTCTATTGGGCTAGTCCTCTTGGATAAGGACAGTATGTCCAGACCAGCCATACTCTCTTTATTTAGCTCTGGAGGAACATTAATTTTCCAACATGGCAAGCACTTTACATTTTATAGTTGTGTCCGTGTAGATATGAACTGTTCAAGTGTTGGATAAACTTTCTACCATTTAAGTGAAATAGCCTAGAGTGTAGCGCTGCAAACAGCCCTATTGCTTTCTGAGTCGAGGGGTAACACCGAAAAGATATCTTGTGACACTGTAACTGTTACTTTGTAAACAAACTAAAGTTGTTACTTGGATTGATTGCATTGATTGTGTTGTGTTCGTGTTGTGGATGCAATGAAGTTTCTACAGTCAATTTGGTTCCATAAAACTTAGGAGCACCCAACATATTTCCCACCCAAATTAATTACAATATATTCCTATTGTCATATTGAAGCCTTGTTAAAAACAAGCCAAAAAGGGATAAACAACTCTGCGTATAATCTGATTAATTGGGGATAGAAAGCTGGAAAGTTTTTCTAGAAACACCCCTGTCATGAATAAAAAGCCGCAATAATTGTTTAGTTCCTAACATTCAGCTTAATCAGTTAGACATTCAGTCCTCAGGGTTTGTTTTCATTGATATTTATAAGACTACTTGCAACATGTAAGCTTATATAAGTTTATAGTCTATTAGCTTATCTATTTAGAAACTTGTCTCTGTTTATCTAAAACATAAGATGATTCATCATTTTTATTTAATCGACATCCCTGTGACATTGTGATTATTTTATAGAAATATATATAGTGTAGCCAACACTGTTTAATTTGCAGTTCGACAAGTTTGGAAAATATACTCATATTATATTTCAATTTGAATAAATGAAGAGAGAAACATTTTCTTGCCTCAACCGGGATTCGAACCCGGGACCTTTGGGTTACTCATATTATAAACAGATTTCTCATGATTGACTTATTATAATACATGTTTAGAAAGGAATGTCATGATAATGCATTAAGGTTAGCTTTGAGAAAACCTAATTTTGAGCTAAGATTGGATCATTTTCATGTGTTGATCAAGTTGTGATGTTCTAATTAAAGAATTTAAGTGTTAGATGTAATTTCACAGGTGGTGGTTTTTAAGATGTCTCTTTAGTGTCACCGAATCATGTTTCTAATGGCTGCTGTTGATGGAATAATGTTTGAAGTATATATGAGATGATTCATAGATTTTAATTAATCTACATCCCAGCACCAGTGGGATTAGTTTTTAGAAATATACTGATATGGTCACCACTCTTGTCCAATCTTGCATACACTTGAAGTCTTTTTCTAAAACAGGCGCCTTATTTCTTTCATATGTGAACATGGTGAATACAGCTTATAACAAACACAGGCCACCATTGACAGATCAATCTATACACTCTTGCTTTTCTTTATTCTTCCTGAAAATACTAGCTCCAGTATAGCTGAATGGCCCGTCAATCAAAGTGCTCTTGAAATTCTTTATACCTTACCTGGCTAGTTGTGAGTGTTTGACATATTGGCCATGGTTTGATCAGATTTCCTCCACCTGATTTAACACTTCCTGCAGTCAATATGTATAGCTTAAAAGATTCGGCTGTATTACATTAGCTAGTAATTACAGATCAAAAGCAACTTTGCATGACTCACAATATTGAATCAGTATACAAATAAAGGAAAATAATTCATGGTATTTTCTTTGATATTTGTGTAATTATTGTCAAAGTATACTTTTCTGGGGCCATGAGATTGGGCTTCAATATTACGGGAGCATTGTTATTAAAGCTTTAGTCATGACACAGCTTAACAATTACCTTGATTATATAATTACAAAATATATGTATTTGTTTGTTTGTTTAATTGAGGTTTAACATTGTAATTAAGGTTATTTCACTCCTTTGATGGTGTGCAAGTCCAATGCTGAAGGAAATCACCCTCAAAATCACTGGCAACAAACAAAGACAGGACAATCACAGGACAATTCAAAGGCATCACAAACAGATTAACTTCATGTTGCCCCTTTGCCCTCAAGGGCAAGATGGGCAACAGGCAACTCCTTCCCATCCCTCCACACAAAATATCTGTAAACATTTTGTTCAAAATGCTGAGCACTATATTTGAGCTTTTCATGTAATGCATGACCAAAACTTGTTCACAATAATTAAAAACTTATTAAGGATTCAAAGCAACACCCTTTTTTGTCCCTCTCAGTGGTGTATTTTATGGGTTCAGGGACATTATTACTCACTATATAGGCCTACTCGCGATATATTTTGTGTTCATGATTGATTTTATGGCTGCTCTATTCTCCTAGTTTATAAGGGACCTTATTCAAGGTCGTTGAAAGGTCAACATCACCTATTTGATCACCTAACAGAATAGGTTAATGTGTAAAAGGTCTTAACTCTTTTATACCTCCGGAGTCCAACAAGTGTCCCTTTAGAAAAGAATTGAATCCAGTAGCCATTAAAATACCTATTAGATTAGTGTATTTGTTACCTGAGTAGACTGATCTATACTATATAGGAAATACCCCGATAATCCACATTATTTTCCAGCTTTATCAAACAGAATTAACTCCTATTAATCTACTTAAGTTAACATATCCTGTCATATTTTACAAGTAAATTTATAGCGGCCAAACACCTACTCCCTTAGACTACTCAGGAACTCTTAAAGACAGACATTGTTTATTTATAGATTATGAAAGGATTTACAGTATTTAACAGTCACTTTCTTTCCTAATGGTGTAGGTTTATTTTGACACACTGACACACATAACGTTGAAGTAATCGACTGATAAAAACGTCTTGATCTATTTAAAACGATTGCCTGCACATTGAAGGGCTACACTTTGACAAAACCTTTGATCTCTTTTTTTATTGATGTTGCTTGGGAAAGTTTACTGCTGGAAAGGCAGATTTTAAAAATGTGAAAGCTTGCGAAGGCTTCTAAACCTGTATGTTATACAGCTTTGCCTGTTTTATTTATTTCGTTCATACTGTCATACACATTTATATTTTCTGTGTTAAGTAACAGTGGCGAGGGCTTCCCCAGGCATCATGTAAGTAGCCATGTTGGTAATTTAAAAAAAAATTCTAGCCTTGTTAAGTTCCCATACATGTTTGTAATCCTGTTCGTGAATATTAAAATTATTTTCATGTATTGAGCTATTAATAAAATTTGGTCCAGTATTTATACAGAGTGTACCGTTTATAACCGTTAGGTTGTGGAATAACAACCAGAAGTAAATTTTGTCACTGACTTGTCGAATGATGGACTGGCTAATAATGCCATTCTTAGGTACCCTGATCTGAATCCGCTGAGGTGTGAGACTTTCTGTTGCCCTGGTGCTTGAAGCTAAGGTGCAACAAGAAGCTGTGCTGTTATTGTGTCTTTGTGGGTTATGATTTTCCTGTCCTGTGTTTGTTACCAGTGGCATCAGAATGGATTATTTCTTGAACCATTGAGCTGGTATGCCATTATATGAGTGAACTAAACTTAAGTGCAGTTTTAAAACCCAGTCAAACAATCACTCACCTTAATGTATTTTGATTTATCTTCTTCATTGATTTTGATTGCTACTTTGATCTATTTTTACGGTTGAATGAAACGACGATAAAACCTTTTCTGATCAAAAGATTAATTAAGTGTGCTGTCTTTCTAGCAAAAGGATAAATTTTCTCAAGTTTTCGTGCTAACTGCTTGACTTGAGTTGAAAGCATGTGCCAGAGGCTTTGCTATCATTGTTGATGGTACATCACCAGTGTTTCACCTGACCATGTTAACACTAGCCCGTAAGACATCAAAGGTATGATGACACTATAGATAGTCCAGGTAATATCTTATCTTGTCTGGATGATCTACTCTTCACATGAACATCTATTCTATTTATCTTTACAGCCCATCTGTTAGCTGTACAATAAATTCACTGTTTTTTGTTAACAAAAAACAACATTGCCAAAAAATTGAAACCAATTTTGTGTTTTTGAGGTGGTATAACTTAGGAATGGAAAGGGTGTATACACATAGCAACAGGCCATGGAAGAGGAATATTCGTGTTTTTTTCAAGGGGTTTTCAAAATAGCTTGTTGCTGATATATTCAGGGTGTATATGCCACACTCTATTTGTTAATCATTTTGTTACCGTTTACCTGATTTTAGATTGAAACTTAATAACAATATGTAAACGAGACAGTAGCCAGTTGACTTTAGCATTATTCCCACTGATGAGTTTCACAAAAAAGAGTAAAAGATACACATGAATGCATGGGGATTCATTATAGGCATCAATATTTCGGTTTACTTTAAAACCATTGACAATAGCTTTTAAAATAGATGGAAATATTGAATTCCCATGGATCCATTTGTATCTTTTAGTGGAGTCGATACTTTTAATACCCAGTTGAGTTTGTGGAGTTATAATAGCCTCTCAGTGGTAGTCAAAACAAGACTTTTAGAGAGTTTAGAGACATGTGTGATTTTGTTACCAAACAGTTGGTGATGACATCTGTAAATGGCTTTAAGAGCCATCAAAGTTATGAAAATTAATGTTATCTTAGCTCATTTCCAGTGTTATATTGGCTTAACTTAAAGGCTTTCAGATAAGGCTCTTGATTTGTCTTGTGATGAATCATACATAAAACCTGTGCTAGTGTGATTAATTTTAAGAAATCTAAACATTGTGACATTAATAAATGTCCATGTCTTCTGATGATCTATGATACACTTGTTTAATGATAAATAAGTCCAGGATTATAGCTCTAGATGTATTACCCATGAGTCATTAAAACACATTAATATAAGCTCAAGGCAGATTTAATTCAATTATACAAACTATTTATTCATTAGTTTCCATCTAAGTAGTAGATATAAATCACTGTTGTAATGTAAGTCAAATTTTTCAGCTGTGGTTAGAATGAATTCTTTGACGAAAGTATACTTGCATATTTTGTTAACATGGAAAGCGCGTGTCATTATCTGACATGAATATTCAATCTGATAATCATTATAATGTTATTAGATACATTTGTTATTCAGTGAAGTCTGGTCATGTCTGCTCCTTTAACAACTAGCAAATAAGTCACAGTAAACACAATATAATATGCTGTTAACTTTCAGTGTGAAAATCCAAGTGAAAAGTCTTTCAGATAAGTCTAAGTGAAAGGTATCTTAGATCAGTCTATATGAAAAGTTTTTTAGATCAGTCCATATGAAAAGTCTCTTAGATCAGTCCATGTGAAAAGTCTCTTAGATCAGTCCATGTAATAAGTCTAAGATCAGGCTATACAAAAGGTCTCTTAGATCAGTCCAAGTGAAAAGT
>JAQQZZ010149139.1:0-12676 GCA_030265115.1 Mopalia vespertina | reverse complement strand
GATTACTGTGGGGGTTGTATTTTGGAAATATATGTGATTTCAAGGACACAGGAGCTGCAAATAAACTTGTAAGTACGGGATTGTATATAGGAGCTTCATAACCGAGAATAGGTATATATGCATATGAATTCTCGGTTATATCAGGACTAGCTAAAGCCAGATTGTAAAACACCAGAGCATCACTTATCGCCGTATCTATATCAATTTTAAATTAAGGGGTGCGCACAGTCTCTATATTACTTTACTCTACACTTATTTTCTAATATTATGTACAAAGAGTTGCGTGTTGACATATGCCAAGTCTGCAATAGTTCACAGCACCGCTGCGGACTGAATACTTTTCAACTTCAAAAAATAAACCCCAAATTAATTTATTTGTAAATTCGGATTCGATTTAATGTTAGAAGATTCTTTAAAAATGAACCTATAAGAAAACCAAGTGTACGATAACCGGGCCATATGGCGGCTATTTTGTTTATGCAAGGTATAACTTATAATGCTACCTGACTGTCCAGCGACTCACGCGAGACTAGGGTCAAATGTCCACGCATAAAGATTCTCGAGGTGAGAGCATTAGCAACCATTAGCCAAGGGAAATATACGCTCACCAGAACTGTTTGTTGTCGCGAGTACATTTGTGGGCCACGTTTCTTTTTTTTAAAATTGCTTGTCAACATGGTGGATAAAAACCAAATGCGGTACACATCTGTGGATTACACACGCTTTAAAAGATGAATGAAGGTATATAACCTATAGTCACAAATTCCACGTTGTACTAAACTGTTATCGTATTCGTTTCCCTTGTAGTATTTACTTAGTGTTATAGAGATATAAATTCTACATATGTAGTGTCTGACTCGGTTAAATCCTCGACTAACGACAGCTTACAACGTAACGGGTGACCAACTGTATCGACAATAAAGCGTAAGCGACACTAGCTATGTTACATGAAGCTTTCTAATCACTAGAAATAGCCGAACGATACAATGATTCGGAACTTTAACTTCGAATATATAAAAATTGCACGACCTTACCCTGACATACCCTGACCTACCCATAAAACGACCACTCGACGTCCATTTTCATGTCAAAATCAATCTTTTCTCAGCAGTACCACACTCGCTCACTAATGTCTTCCGCGGTAATTAGGTCATGCGGATTCAACGTTATTTAGTACTTAGAGGCAGACCTTATTTCTCTAGTTTTCATAGGGCTATACCTCGTATCTCTATATACTGTATAGTTTATTGGATACCAATTCGCATCTAAAGCGACACATGACAGATACCGGGTTCTCAAAATTAATCGGTGTGTTCATAAATGGCTGTTCATTTATTTCTTTGTATAATTTGTTTTTGTGAAATGACGTTTTTGTGAAATAAACGTAGATAATTGTATCAGTGTAGTAAGACTTCCTGAAACAGTTTGTATTAACCAATCCAGACACAATCAAGAGAAGTCACTCTTAATGTCATCAACTGCTTTTGAGAGTTATGTCCCCTGCGATCAACAAACGTCAACAAGTATTTATAATCGAAGGTGACTGACTTCCTGCCACTAGCTCTATCGAGGCTTTATGTCGGAACTGTTCAGAGCGGATAACGGGGATCTCCGTTGTTTGTTTCTGTGATGATGTGAGGAATGGTTTACATCCAAAACAATCAAATCTTTATCTGTAAGGAAATAAATAATCATAAAACCTATTTGTTCATATTCAACATATATCTTAACCAGATTATCCAGTCCTTGGACTTTCTGCAGTTGAAGTTAGCAGAGTTTCCCAGCATTTCATTCAATCTCATTCCAAAAAAGAGATCAAATTAGTATCTCTTTCGTCGAGACTTTGACTGTAAGCTACTGATACACCATTTACTTTGCTATTAAAAAACAGTGTAGTTATACAGCCGACGTCATTGTCAAAGGACTAGCCGAAAGCTCACAGTTCTAAGTAGAAAGTTTGACTTGATAGAGGGATACGGAACATTAGGTGCAATTTTGTGCTGTTGTTTATCTGCCATCAAAGGACCGCGGCCTCATAGAGGAAGTCTGTTCACCCCCCCTGCTGCTCTCGCGCACTGATTCTCTACTATAATTTTATCATTTTTCTCTGTTAAATTTGGAATCACTTGGTGTTAGCTCGTTGATGATTCTTTTCCAAGCTCACCTTTTTTAGGGAAATGTCTCATTGATAGGCCTACTCGCGAGGAATTTACACGGCTCACTCTCTTCCGACCGAGGAGACACGAGAGACACCTCAATCTCTGATAACGTGTAAAAATTGGTTCTCAAATACGATCGAGCATTTAGACAGATTTATACAAGTCTACCGGCGAAAAAATATGTGAAACATGTAACTGAATGACACAATTCTCCAGAACTATAGATGTAGTATGAAAACTGAATTTGACGTACAAGTTTTACGTCGTTTAGAGCTATTTGATCCCTCAATGGATATTCAGCATATGAAACATTGCAATTTTTTTTTATGAAAGATGAATTATAAGATTGTTGAGACCTGTACAGACGATGGCAGATAGTTAGGCGAAATAACCGGTCACATTGGAAGAGATTGTTCAAGTAAGTTCAAAGAACTGAAACTCAGGTATGTGGAGACGGAATCCGCGGAATAACCCACACACGCCGGACACAATTTATCAGGAGCTATAAATTCCTTTCAAAATAGCGCGATCACATGACGTTTGAGGTGATTTGCAAAATACATTCTGGGGCTTCCGTGTGACATTCCGACTCTTGTATGTTGTTGTCTGCATCTATTCTCTTCGATATTATTCCGTTTACCGATGTTATTGTTGGTAGATTTGAGTGCCATAATGAGTGATTTTATCGCCAGTGTTTCCCGTCTAATGTTACCGCGGTGTTGTTGACAACAGACCATAAGCAAAGATTGATTTCGCGCGCATTCATGGTGGATATACCAAAGTAACAGAATAACAAATTATTTCCCCCCCAATTAAGTTTGCCAAAATGATTTGTTTTTAGTTATTTAATGTCTCTTACGATTTACTTATAATTCATATTTTGCATGGTATCGGCGAGTTTGATCTGAAAATTATTTCTAAATGACTGGCGACATTCTTTACAATTTATGTTTTGGTGTTTCAGATAAAGTCAGCGGATAAATGTCAATTATATGTTTACATCATTATAATCGCTGGTCGATTTAGCTGAGAGTACCAGGTAAAGCTACACAATGACAGATTAAACAGTCAAACAATCACAATTTGCTATGATTGAATTTATATATTTTCGATTTCAATCGTGAAGAAAATTTAAAAAAGAATCGAATCAGTCCAAAGGCTATTACTGAGAGATAAATAACAAGCAAAACTGCAATCTATCCATCCCTATCACTTATTCAATATAAACCTTCTTATTCCAAAATAAAAAGTCATCCCTTAATAATGAAGTCCGGTGTACTACTACACACCAATTGGCTTAATCTCGCGATAATCTCGTTTATTTCGTATGGCTTTATAATACGCAAATTTAGTTTAGAAATACATTGTGCTCTGAAACGAAAACAAATGGAAACTGTGAATTCTTTATACACAGCAAGGACTAATTTTATAAGTTCATTTGAAAAAAGGATTAAAAAAAATAAAACAAAAAATGCCAGTTATAATGGTGATGATCGTATAAATTTAGTTTAGTATGTGGACAGTGTGCATACGATGGTAAATAGACTTCCGACGAACAATATGTACGACTTTGTTACATATTCATACATCTATCGCGGCTGACTGTAATGGTGACAACACAACAACGAGAATCACGTCAGTTTTGGCGAGTGCGAGACTCTGGTAAGTAGGTTAAGGCGGGCGATTTAAAATGTGGGTAATGCTGAACACCTGACGGCAGTGTCAAGGGCAATTTTTTTTTATAACTGAAAGTGATGTGGTTAGAAAAAGTGCAACTTCGTTATGGTTTATCTTTCGCGAATAGCATTTGAATTGAATCGCTGTTACCCCATTTTTTTTCTATCAAATTTAAAATCATGTGACATTAATTGTGTTTGTTTATTTTATTGGAGTTTAACGCATTTCTTGAGGTTATTTCACTCACACGACGACGTGCCAGCCTAATGGGTGTAGGAAACCACCCTCGACACCACTGGCAACAAACGAATACAAGGCGGGACAAATACAGGACAACCACAGGAGCTGAAATGTTCTTAAAGGGATAAAGTTTAGGCCTATATGTAGTAGTAAAAAAACGGGTATAATATATTTTACGCCTTCTGCCCAGATCAATTTAATGGGATTGGCAGAAGCTAAAAAGGGAGATAAATCTGTCACTCATATAACTGGCAGTGCCCGTTATGTCATTTACTATAACTATTCAATTTCATTATATATTCATACCATGCTATTGTTATTCAATGGCATAGGTGACAATTTTTGTCATATAAGTACATATTTGTCTCCCCTTTTGGCCACTGACCAACCCCATAAAATTATATTGTTAGCATAGGTGGCAATGTCGGTTATATCAGTTACATATTTATCGCCCTGTTTTGACCACTGGCCAACCTTATTGTCGAGGTTTTTCAATGGTGTCAACTAAAAATTCCTGACACTGAATGTTGAATGCTGTTCAGTGACTCGAACATAATGTTCAATACGGGATTTTTTAAAATTACAAAGGTTCTCTCTATTTCTTTTATTTTTTATATATTGCCTCGCTTGAAATTAGTATTGTCCGAAATGGACAAGAATGTCCTTTGCGGTTACCGTTCCAATACCTTTATGTAACCATCAAGAATGATGTAGCTTTTTAACACAAACTGCAACTTTTGGGAAAATACTGCTTAGTCCTAATCTAAGCCAATTTTACAAGTCCAGCTGTAAAAGCGTTGTAAACGTGTAGGCCATTAAATACGGGTCAAGGTAAACATGAACACAGTGTTAATTATATTTGACGTTAACACTTAATGAATATGTGGCTGTCACCCCTTTAGAAGTACATTGCCGTCAGATATAGATAAAAAGAGATACCCATGAACACGGTGTTAAACACCAGACAATAAACTTATGATGAATATTTTCGTACAATCCCTAGATATAGGTTTACCAGATGTTAGAAACAAACAAATGAAATACAGTACCAAGTTCATCGGAGGGATAAGACTACCAACCGACGTAATTAATCAAAGTACTTCTTAGGTTTGCTCAGGGCTGTTTGGACTATCAAGAGAGCTATATATCTATGTTATCTGGTATATAATGAGCTGATTGGATCCTAAATTTTTAACTTTTTTATTCTCGAATCTTTGCATGCCCTAAGGTGAAAAAAGTAATATTCATTTAATGTTTTTATCTATTATTTACGCCGCAGCAAACTTGATTTCAATTAACAACCTAGGTATTAACGCATACTCCTTCGAATGATCTGGTTCTCTAAATCTATTTACAGACGATTTCAATTGCTGCTCCCTTGCGATGATTTTGTCAACAAAAACAAGTCGAGATGCGTTTTCAAAATAATTGATAAAAAGTGTTTCTTAGCCGCGTTTCTGGTCACATTCTTCATATACTCGCTGATTTGTTTCTAAAAACTTCCTAAGAAACGTCACATTTGCCGTTGATACATACCATTGACATCCACAGCGAACATTTAAATGCCATAACAGTTTTGAGATTGTAGGGCCGATAAGTTATAAGCTACTCGCGAACCAACCAATAATGCATTAAATTCGATTTAATTTAGACGAAATTTGTAGTGGAGATGGCAATTTTTTGTGTACTACCCTCTGTATAGGAAACATCCTACGGTGCGTTAAGATTTGCTCCTCCCAGCAAATTGACCAATCAAAACACTAAAGATTTGCTTGACGAATAATAATCTCGGATATTGATTAATCGTATTTGTACATACTATGCTGTATACGCTGCTCACTGTAACATAGATTGTAACAGTACTGTTAAAATCATCTCTATATCAGCTCTCTGTATTGCATTGCATATTAACATATGTTATTATTGTATAAGAACTAGCTTTCAGGAACACACTGTAAGGTTCGTAAAAGGTCATTTCTTTTGTCAATTGCAAAAAGACCAAAAAGCCAACATTCCATGAGGGACATTCATTGGTATTTCGTTGTCATGTTTTACCTTCAGGAACTGATCTACATCGTATGGTGTATTATTTTGTCAGATCTTAATGCGAAAGTTAAACACGAAGGGATAATTTAGATCTATTGTTTATCTGATTTGGCGATTATCATGCTTGTGAAAGATCGGTAAGTATTTTAAATTATATATCATTTATTAAACAACTACGAGCCTTAACGCCACCATGAGTGTCGTTAAATAGCGACAAGGTTGTCCGAAAAAAATAGTATTGACGAGTTAACCGATGATTACAAAAGAGATCTATCATTATAAATAAAGGTGGTCTGCTTTAATTTTATTTGCTCGCTTCACAGGAAAACGTTTCTGGTTCTGTATAGGCAGTTTCCTTAAACAGGGGTAAATGAAGGGGCCAACAGCATGCCCTCTTAAGATATAATTTGAATTTTGGCCGTTTTTCCCTTTTCATTGCAATATTTTTGTAAGACGGTTTTGTTTCTGAACAAATTTTAATACTCCTTAAAGTCGTAGTAATCCGAATCTATTGATAAAAACTAATATTGATCAACCATACCAATTAAGGAAACACTAATAAAACCTGACTTTGATCAACCATACTAATTTAAGGAAACACTAATACAACTTGATTTTGATCAACCATATTAATTTAAGGAAACACGAATAAAACCTGATTTTGATCATCCATACTAATTTAAGGAAACACTAATAAAACCTGATTTAGATCAACCATACTAATTTAAGGAAACACTAATACAACCTGATTTTGATCAACCGTATTAATTATAAGGAAACGCTAATAAAACCTGATTTTGATCAACCATATTAATTTAAGGAAACACTAATAAAACCTGATTTTGATCAACCATACTAATTTAAGGAAACACTACAAAAAAACTGATTTTGATCAACCATATTAATTTAAGGAAACACTAAAAAAAACTGATTTTGATCAACCATATTAATTTAAAAAAACGATAATAAAACCTGATTTTGATCAACCATACTAATTTAAGGAAACGCTAATAAAACCAGATTTTGATCAACCATACTAATATAAGGAAAGACTAATACAACCTGATTTTGATCAACCATATTTATTTAAGGAAACGCTAATACGACCTGATTTTAATCAACCATATTAATTTAAAGAAACGCTAATAAAACCTGATTTTGATCAACCATACTAATTTAAGGAAACGCTAATAAAACCTGATTTTGATTACCCATACTAATTTAAGGAAACACTAATAAAACCTGATTTCGATCAACCATATTAATTTAAGGAAACACTAAAAAAAACTGATTTTGATCAACCATATTAATCTAAGGAAACATTAATAAAACCTGATTTTGATCAACCTTACTAATTTAAGGAAACACTAATAAAACCTGATTTTGATCAATCATACTAATTTAAGGAAACATTATTAAAAGCTGATTTTAATCAACCATATTTATTTTAGAATGCAGTAACATAAGAATGGACCAGCTTTACAGCTTAACGATATTGATTGAAAGATTGACTGTAATGATGCGCCCAATGACTTCCCAGAGTAAACAACGACCAAGTATGAAGCATGAACTAACCAGGCTGATCTCTTACCATTGATAGTTTGGCCGGGGGCTTAACGCCGTACCTAAGATTATTTCTCTCATACAACGTCGTGTTAGTCCAATGGATGAAGGAAACCTCCCTGGAAGTCACTGGCAACATTGAAGTACAAGACAGGACAATCAGATGACGTAATACAGACATCAAACAACAGATGGTCCTTGGCATAGCTCTGATCAATCGCTCACCACAACCTACCAAGCCAGTCAGTTAGCACAGGATTATCAATTATGTATAAAGATGCAATGCGATACGTCACAGTGTCGTCAAACTTTATTGAGAAACATAAACACACACAAAACAAAAACGGCGTTTCGAGGTTAATTTAATTTTACTTCTTGGTTGTTCCACAGCACGATAGAGGAAATAAAGAAAGAAAATCTCAAAGACAATACCGTATAAAAGAAAGCCACCTGAGGACAAGAACACAAAAAGGAACCAGGAAAGCGTTGTAAAACCAACGGATGTGTAGCAGACAATAAATATACATGTTTAAAATCAAAAGGTTAATTGGGTTCGTTCTGAACCTTTGTCATTATTTCGATTTAGTGATTTTCACCGGTTTCTTGATGGTATATTCAAACTGAAGGCTTTATGGCCATCACGACTCAAGCTTCTTAAATATGTATGAGTTAAAAAAGTAAAAGGTAACACGATAGCCCGCAGTGTCGTTAAAGTGCGAAACAGAAGTAATGATGCAAGGCTCATTGGCTGCAATTCATCTTTGCTCACAGCAGGATGAAAATACCTCACAAAATAATGCGTAAAAGATAAAAAAAAAAAAAATAAAAAAAAGCAAGCAACATATCCACATAAAAACCCCACATTAAACAGAAGGAAGCTAAGAAAATAGCTTGAATGCGTTTTAACGTGAAAGACAATAAATGTTTTATTCAAATTTTGTCATTGAATTCCACGGATGCAAAGCAAGAAGCATTCGATGGTTTAAGGTCTTGCTGCACCCCTTTGGCTATTTGAAGTATAAAGTTCAAAGTTTATGAAAGTGAAAAAATTTGCTTCGAAAGTCTTATTTTAAATATAGCTTAATTTGAGCTCTGATTTAGTTGTCGATGAGCCTATTGCAGAAAGATATATTTGTGTGTTTTCATACTACTCCCAAGATTTGGCAGACAAAGAGGTCCACTGAGATCGTTCAAAGCCAAATTTCGTTAAAAAAAACCCGTACGAGAGACAAAGACCCAAAACTGCACTGTATTTTGTTCCGTCGACATTATTTCAATTGGCAATAAAGTTAATATATGATCTTTACCATTTTTTCTAAGCCCATAATGACGCGGATTATAATCTATACGTAAATACATAATATTCCTACCTTTACTATGCAGTATTATGGGCCTAGAAAAATAGTTATCCTCCAAATCAACCCAAGTGACCATGCATGCAGCAGAACCTTACTGTTGAACTTAAGTTATAGATACGCCAGGCAGGAATTCCGAAAGAAAAACTAACAAAAGTTTCTTCTTAAACTGGAAGACAACGAAAAAATAAAGTACTGACTTGGTAACTCACGTATGGTGGACGTTCCATGCCATATCATTTCTGTATCTATAACATTGACTACTGTTCAATAAATACTCACAATAATCGCCCCCCAAAACAGTTTGTCTTTTACTTAATTGACAAGAAATATTCGTGAAATTATTTTGGTGAATACTTATTGAATAGTATTCAATGTTTAAGAGAGAAGAGCGATATGGCATGAACCGTTCACCATACATGAGTTGCCAAGTCTGTTATCGAATCAGCTCAGATATGACTATAAAGGCTATCCATACACTCTGAACACCATTTGTCATAACTACAGATTACAGGCTATCTATCCAGACTTTCTTTTACATTTATGTTTTTTTCCCCTTTATCAAGCAGAAAATATCTGGAAACCACTTTCCCTTGTTACAAAAAAAAGGTGAATCTGGCGTTGTAGTTAACCGTTTGAGTTTCATTAAATATACATGTTTTAAATCAATAGCTTTTGCAGTTTTTATGATCAGGTATTGTGTTTTTAAAGTAATACCCAGAATCATCGAAGACGAATACAACTGCGAAACAGTCAACAACGTAAATAAATTAAGCTCTAGGTGAAGCAACCAGTCGTTTTAAGAATTAAACAAACAATCACATATGATGGCAGAAAAGCTACTCTGCATACTGAACATAATGAGACCATTCAAATAAATGGACCGTTGTGAATTAAATATCATAAATCCTGAAGCCTCATACCTGCAGTATATAGTGATTAGTAGAGGGTATTATTTGTTCTCTACTACATAGCAAAGATGTGTTATTCTTTATCACATAGTGCGGAGAGGAGGAGGTTATTTTTTATGCATAGTGGTGTGGACGCGTCGCTGAATCATGTATAGAATGTGTAGTTGGGGGTATTATTTGCTATTACATAATCAGGAAGTGTTTTTCTTTATCATTAAGCGCGGAGCGGAAGAGCGTTTGTTACCTTTTATGTAAAGTGGCGCAGAGGTGCTGCTGACCTGCATCCCACTACATAATAAGGAAGGGTTGTTTTTTTGTATTAAATAGTGGGGTGCGGGAATATTTGTTCTTTATTCAGTAGAGCGGAGCGAGGAAGTGGCACGCCACTACAGAGTAAGGAAGGGAAAGCGTGTTGATCTCGTAGCGAACATCGCTTTTGACGTCATCACGTCACGTGACGTCACAGGTTGACGTCAATACAGTTCGTTCTGGGAAATTACTCACTTGAATAGAGTTATAGTATGAGCTGTTTCTGCATTTTCAGCACATCCAATTTGTGAGTAAAAACGATATTGTTGCCGTTTGTTTTTTGATATACAGTAAATAACTATGCGCAGTCATTAACTTTATACGTACACATTCATCCTAAGACTGACTAGAGTTCAACACGCGCATTAAACTTTCGAGAAATAAAACAAACTTTCAAATAAATTGCATAGAAGACAACCCTCATAAAAAAGTGTTTGCGATCGCGATTGTTTTTTTTTTACTATGCTCCTAAAAGGTTTTGTGTAAACGTTCTCATCGACTTGTTGGCCGAAAGTTCAAATCCGTGACTGTGTGTTCCCTCTGTGGGATCAACATGCGGTCAGTTAAAAACAAGTGCGTGGAGTTAAGCAGCATGCCCACCAGAGAAAGACGGGATAATTTCCTCATAACAATTTAGTTAATTGGAGGATTTACCAAAAAGCCCACAAAAAACAAATACGAGTAACTTCTAACATGACAGGGGGCGATTTCTTTCACCGATTTTAAACCTCGCTAACTCGCAGCTAGATTGGACAGCATGTCCCAATTGCCGTAAAATAGAAAGGCAGATTTATTATTTAACTTAAAACTCAACTTGAAGTTAAATTAATTCCCCCCCCCCCCCCCGAATTTGTACCAGAAGTGGTATGATACGAATATTGCCAGACATACAGAAATACCAACAGGCCGATATTCAAGTTTAAAGCAAACATGCATGTTAACGAACTTACTTGTTTAGAATTTACTCTCGCTTTGATAGAATCAATACAGCTGAAAACATGACATACATAAACATTAAATTAATAAGGCTTTACTCTGGACTGCACAGTAAGCTGTTCAAGAGGGAGGCTAAAACATTAATAACCTGTTTGTCTCTTTGATGAATTCAATATGGATCGAGGCTACAAATACTTATTGACTTCATAGAAGAGAAAACAGATAATTAATAAAAGAAAATCAAGATGTTTTTTTTTCACCTTGATGAGGTTAATATGTTTCTGTACATCTAATCAAATTTGAGACTTCAAGAAAAAAAGGGTAGAAATTATTTGCCCATTTCCTGTGTTAAAAATATTTTGTCATTTTGTTGTTCTCGTTCGAACAAAGCCGAGGAAGTCCTGGCAACCTGGAAATTCAGATAGTGAATAAATAGAGCTACATTTAGCTGTATCAACCTTTGTATCAACGGAATCAGCACCCGAACACAAAAGAAGAATCAATTATGTCTTTCCCTTAACAAATATTTTGTAATTTTGTGGTTCTCGTCTCCCATGGAATCCGCAAATGCATATTGTGAATGAATGGATCTAGCTTAAGATAAATCATCCTTTGTATCAACGGAATCAGCACATGAATAATTGATTGATAGGTCTTTTACGCCGTTCTTAAGGACATTTCATTTATATGACGGCGGTCTATTCCAACAATAATTGACACCAGCACAACCAAGATTTGAAGCGTTTCCATAATGTTGGAAACTTAGTTTTCCTCCAGTGCTAAGTAAAGACAGTATTGCTACTCTCCAAACAAACTTCCCTTAGCCACAGGACCTCACGGAATCGGAAGCTCTTTACTGAGTACGAGCTCTAGGAGTTCCATACTCGTAGGTATTGTTCTTCAAACAATTATTACCACATTTTGAGGCTAGTAATGGAACAAAAACCATAAATGCACGGATCATAATATTAAGGATAGCGCTAGCTAATAACAATGCAATTATATTGCACTACGGTTAGCAAAGCTTACCCATAATGCAATAGCAATTGGTTTTGGCAAAAACAGAACTGCTCCATTGACAATTGCTCCGGCGACATTTGTTCTGGCTACAATGACTCCGCTGACATTCGACGACAATTGACATTTCCCACAGCAACATTAGCTCCGATGATATACATACAGGATATACAGGATTATTTTGTTAGCAAACACCATTATTTGATGGCCTGGAGGAGACATTCTACTCATCAAAGAACAAATTATTAAGAATTCACGTGAGGCGAAAAATCGCACTCTGTTTCACAAAGTGCGCTTTTGTCTACATTCTTTCTTAATAATGTGTTTGGGCTATATCGGTTATTGTAAAATGTGACCGTTTGGGGTAAAAATGTTTATAGTTTGGCTTCGGTTCTGTTGCATTTACTTGTTAAATGAATAGACTCGCCTGTACAGATCAATAAACACTTCACATAAGCGCGTG
>JAQQZZ010149128.1:0-12677 GCA_030265115.1 Mopalia vespertina | reverse complement strand
AATGCCTAAGAAACTCGACAAAGAAAGACACAATGCCTAAGAAACTCGACAAAGAAAGACACAATGCCTAAGAAACTCGACAAAGAAAGACACAATGCCTAAGAAACTTGACAAAGAAAGACACAACGCCTTACACAAAAGGCAATGTATTTGGGAGCTGCCAGTTACTGTGATTCATGTAACTAACTAGTGTCTAAAATTGTCAAAAATATAGACAAGAGAACTTTTGTGAACAAGCACTGCATCTCATGCTCAAGCAAATTTCCTTTTTGATGATATCTCCATCATTTTGGCATGAACCCAAAATCACTAATCGAAATGCAATGAGAAACTTTCATTGCTTCTGCTGACTTTTAAAGATTTTTTTATTTTAAAATTATTATTTTTGTTGCCAAGGACAGGGCTATGTGTTCATCCTCTTTTGTTTATGTTATTTATAAACCATTTTAGTGTCAATGTTGACAGCACAATATAGGTGTTAATCTACTCACACAAAATTCTGTCTTGATATCTTTCACTCAAACCAGCCTACTAGATACATCTCCTACCTTTGCAAACTCTGATTTCTTTATCTTAATCCCCAACATTAAAAAGTACACATAGTATAAACGAATTTCAAGTGTTATTCTTTCTCCTTTTGTTTGTCACCGTGTTTCACAGAATAAACTTCAGTCAAGGAAAATAATATAGACATTGTTTTATATTTTGTATCCCCAGTCAAACTTGGCTAGTTGAAGGGTTGGCAGTGCGAGTTTGATTCTGGCTTGATTAATGGAATGACTTAGAAATGATTGCAGTCAGGAATGGACCTTATCAATAAAGAGCAGTAACAGATAGGATATATTCTGCCAGTATAAATTAATACCATCGAGCGAGCACAGACACTGTAGATTTTAAGACTATTTTCTAAATTGTCTGTTGCTCTTGGCTCCGTGAGCTAAAGAGCAACATCAAGTCAATATGTTCATGATGTCTTTGTATTGTGTCTTGTTATTTTCCTGTCTTGATTATTTGCTGTAAGTGATTTCTAGAGCAATAATCTTCACTCATTGGACTGATACGACTTTCTGTGAGTGGAATACGTTCGGTGTAAAACCCCAACCAAACAATGAAATAGGTACAGCAGGCCTTGTATATCACTTTGCTACATTCAGTCTCCTGTGGGTTCATTTACTGTCATGTATGCCTTTGTAATGTTTTGGAAGACCAATTGACTGTTTTTCTGTCTTGAATACAGTGATTGATGACTAACAGCCAACCTCCAGAATAATGTTTTAATGTAGGAATCTACACTGCTTTTCATCCATGCAGCACTTAATCTCAATATTCAATATCTAGAGACTCTTGGTGCTATTTTCTCATCCATTGAACAACAAATGTGAGAACTGACACTCCTGTGGACTGATTCTGACTGAACAAAGTGTTTGATATAAATTTGTGAATGTCCAATAAGATTCTGAATACATTCCACCATTCGGTATATAAGTCCAATGGAGACACACAAATAGTTTGAATTAAACGTCTTATTTAACGGAGATATTAATTTGCTGTGGACCGTATGCGCATATTAAATGGTTCAAATTAAATCACTGAAATAGGTGTGGTCACTATTTTACAGGTTTACTTGCAAACAAATTTAGCAGTTAATTCGTCTCTTTGTACATGTATATAGTTGTAATCTAATAGAGCATTAGGTTATACTTGCCTAACATGAATATTGCCTTTCTTAAATTTATTTAGAAGAGATCATTGTTCGTGAAAATAAGTAGGAAAATAGGAGCTTAATATAATCCTGACAAAATTGGAGCCGTATTAAGCCAGATAAAATTTGAAAGTAATAATGAAATTGGTGATATAACCTTTCTAGATTATTATTGAAGATGCTGGTGCCACCCTAGTGTTGTTATAAAGGTCGGCAGTGAGAGGGCACAATACACTCAACACTGCTCTAATTTCCGTCTCACTGACACCAGACTTTGTTAGGACTGAGAATCTTAACAATATTCTGGATGTTGATCTGTCCACTCAAGACTCTTAATAGAATCTTAACCTTGTGAGCTAATCCTTTAGAGTCTCTCCAGTAATGAGCCAGTCCTTGTCCCGCGATGACCTGCCTTAATTAGGGATGACTTGTCCTGTCTACTACTAACTCACCCGGCTTAATCACATCTTATCCGCTCAAAATTAAAACAGCTCTATAAATAGCAATGAAGATTATTTTTCATCGTGAAAATGTGTGTCAGAACATTAAGAAACTTTTAAGTACATCAGTACATGCACATGACCCGGAACTCAACTTGTCTCTCTGTAGATGCACATGACCCAGAACTCAACTTGTCTCTCTGTAGATGCACATGACCCAGAACTCAAACTTGTCTCTCTGTAGATGCACATGACCCAGAACTCAAACTTGTCTCTCTGAGATGCACAGTCTGAGATGCATTTCTCGGAGTACATGACCCAGATTTCTAACTTTTCTCGGAATACATGACCCAGATTTCTAACTTTTCTCTGAGTACATAACCCAAAATTCCGACTGTTCTCGGAGTACATGAAACAGAATTCCAACTTTCGTCTGAGTAAATGACCCAGAATTCTAACTTTTCTCTCAGTAAATGACCCAGAATTCTATCTTTTCTCTCAGAACATGACCCAGAATTCTCACTTTTCGCAGAGTACATGACCCAGATTTCTAACTTTTCTCGGAGTACATGACCCAGATTTCTAACTTTTCTCGGAGTACATGACCCAGAATTCCAACTTTTGTCTGAGTAAATGACCCAGAATTCTAACTTTTTTCTCAGTAAATGACCCAGAATTCTATCTTTTCTCTCAGAACATGACCCAGATTTCTAACTTTTCTCGGAGTACATGACCCAGATTTCTAACTTTTTTCTCAGTACATGGCCCAGAATTCCAACTTTACTCTTAGTACTTAGTACAGAACTCAATTTTCTCAAGAATTCTAACCTTTCCTTTGGTACTTGGTACAGAACTCAATGTTTTAACCCAGTACATGGATGTGACCCAGAATTCTAACTTTTCCCTTAGTACTTAGTACAGAACTCAATTTTCGACCAGTACATAAACATGACCCAAAACTCACACTTTTCTCCCAGTACATGAACATGACCCAGAACTAACACTTTTCTCCCAGTACATGAACTACAGAATTCAAACTCAAATATTGTTAGATGACCCAAATTTCAAACTATCTGGACAGTCTATTCACTTCACCCAAAATTAAAACTTTTCAAGCTGTCAGTACATCAGATTGACACAGGATACAAACTTTTCAAGCTGTCAGTACATGAGAATGACACAGGATACAAACTTTTCTAGCTGTTAGTACATGAGAATGACCCAGGATACAAACTTTTCTAGCTATGAGAACATGGGAATAACCCAAGATACAAACTCTTCTAGCTGTCAGTACATGAGAATAACCCAAGATGCAAACTTTTCTAGCTGTTAGTACATGAGAATAACCCAAGATACAAACTTTTCTAGCTGTGAGAACATGGGAATAACCCAAGATACAAACTTTTCTAGCTGTTAGTACATGAGAATAACCCAAGATACAAACTTTTCTAGCTGTAAGTACATGAGAATAACCCAAGATACAAACTTTTCTAGCTGTTAGTACATGAAAATGACCCAGGATACAACTTTTCTAGCTGTCAGTACACGAGAATGACCCAGGATACAAACTTTTCTAGCTGTAAGTACATGAGAATAACCCAGGATACAAACTTTTCTAGCTGTGAGTACATGAGAATGACCCAGGATACAAACTTTTCTAGCTGTCAGTACATGAGATTGATACAGTATAAACTATTCAAGCTGTCAGTACATGAATGACCCAGGATACAAATTTTTCTAGCTATCTGTACATGAGATTGACACAGGATACAAACTTGTTTACTTCTCAGTACATGAGAATGACCCAGGATACAAACTTTTCCAGCTGTTAGAAGATGAGAATGACCCAGGATACAAACTTTTCTGGGCCTGTGGCTTAGTGGTAGCGTCTGCGCTTTCTCCAATTTACTGTTCACAGGATCAAGTCCATCTGTCAGGTATATGAGTGAGTCACACGATTTGGCTCCAGCACACGCAGGTTTTTTTTTTATGAGGTTTCCTCCGGTTTTCCACAGTAATGAGGCAAGGAACAGTATGAAGTGGATAATCTGACGTCATATAAGTGAAATACCCTTGAGTAAGATGTTAAACCCCAATCAAACAATCAATCAATCAATGAACAAACGTTTCTAGTTGTCAGTACATGAGAATGACCCAGGATACAAACATAATACTAGGATGTCTGGTTTTGACCTTGTGCTTGTTCTCAAGCAGATAAAAATCACGTTTCTGATGTGGTAGTAGAGTTTTCTGTTGGCCTGGGTTATTACTGTAAAAACACTATGAAAAAGTTATGGAATTTGTATATTTTTTGTTTTATGAAGGCAAAGGTGGCTGGATAGGTGTTTTACATTGTGCTCAAGGTTATTTCATTTCTATGACAACATTCTATTCTAACAGTAACTGACACTAGCACAACTATAAAATATGAAACATTTTGGTTATATCCAAAAAGTAATCTTCCCCAAATGCTAAGTCCCTTTGCTATAAGCTCCATACTAACTGCCCGTAGACAACGGTCTATACTGCAAAGACCTGATTTTGTTAGTTCCGCCTGTATGAAGTAAGGTGAGCTTAATCCTTATGTCATACCCCTGGCGCCGGCGACAGCCATGTAAATGCTTCTTTAATTAAATATACTGAGGGAATTTCTCTGAAATTTTACACACAGTTTGGCTGATCAGAAAGGAAGAGATTATTAAAATTATATGGAATTCTGTGCATATTAATTATGCTAATTAGGTCATACTGTTTTAGAGGAAATGGTGTACAATTTGCGTTAAGCACTGTGTATCCAAATTGAATAGCCAGATTTTCCTAAAATTTTGATTAAATGTCACACAACATGAGAGGAGAGTGATATTATCAGTTCAGCTCATTGCATGCATATTAATTACTTTAACGAGCTTTTCGGGTAAATTAGGGTTAAAATTTGTATTAAGCACCTTAAGTTCAAATTGAATAGCCTAATTGTTTTAAAAATTTGGGCAAATGTCACACACCATGAGAAGAGAGGGATATTATCTGTTCAGCTCATTACACGCATATTAATTACTCGTATGAGCTATTCAATTAAATCTGCGTTAAACACCATAACTCCAAAATGAACAGCCCAATTGTCCTAAAATTTTGGGCCAATGTCACACAACATGAGAGGAGAGGGATATAATCTGTTCAGCTCATTACATGCATATTTATTACTTGAACAAGGTTTTCAAGTAAATTTGTGTTAAACACCATAACTCCACATTGAAAGGCCAGATTATTCTGAAATTTTGTGTAAATAACATGCAACATGATACGAGAGGGATATTGCCAGTTCCGTTCACTATACACATATTAATTACTCTAAGCTGCCAAGCATTTTTTTAAATCTTATTAGAGAGAGGCTTCTTTTGAATCATAAGTTTGTATCATTTCCTTTCTTGCTGCATGTTTTTGTCAGGACTGTAACAATGGACAGAGAATAAAGAAGCAATTAGTCTGTGTCAAGTTTAGTTGACACTCTGGATTACCTTGAATCTTAATTACCATAAATCTAGTAAGAAATAAGATGTTGTCGGCAGATTGTTTGCTGACAGGAGTACTCATCCTGCCTGAAGTTTAGCTGTATGTGTAGGGATTGACACCATTACTTGGTATCAAAGAGATTAATTAGCATGCTTCTGTGTTACAGAGATTACAGTCCATGTTGTTGGCACCATTACAAGAACTCTCCTCAATTCCTCATCCAGATATCCGACAAAAACAGCTGGAGTGTGTCCTCAAAATCCTACATAATAATGGGGATAAATTACTGCATGGCTGGCCCCTCATTCTCGGAGTTATAGGGGATGTAACTCGCGATCAAGGGTAAGTATTTGACCAATAAAAGACGCTGTAGTATTTTGTTTCATTAGTATCATATGATTTCATCCTTTGTTTTGGAATTTCAGGGTTTTTTTTTTTTTGTTTTTATTGTTTCTTGACTCACTTTATATGCTTATATATAATCTTCCATTGCAAATCTTTCTGTTTTTATCTGATTTATGCTATTCAGAAAATACTGCCTCCTCAAAAACATGACCTTTTTAATATTTCCATTGCATTTTGTTTATACAACTCTATGTATCATTATAAGTAACTTATTTAAAATTGACTGTTTGTTCAGTTGACATATATGAACATGTGCAGCATACAAACTGTTCTCCACCATTATCTGACTAGATTGCTACAGTACTTTAAAAGAAGTAACATTGATTGTGTTATAAGCCGAAAATATCAGATTGAGTAGTCGGTAGCTTTGTGAAGAATGAAAGTCGCCGTCTTAATGCAGCTACATGGTTTGTGTAGAAAGTATAAGAAATTCAACGCCATACATAAAGATGAGAACCGGCACATGTCCATCCTAGGTGTAAAAGTGACGACAGAGTTTGGAGTTTTTTGTTTATTTTTTTGCCGATACATGCCAAATCAACTTGGCCCTCTGTGTGGAGCATAGATATGTTTGGAGTCTTTACTTAACACAGGAAGAAGATTAACTTCCTAACAAAGCAACACACTTCACATTTTATGGTTGTGCTTGTGTCAGTTACTATAGAATACACTGTCATCATATAAGTGAAATACTCTTGAACCTGCCATTAAACACCAATTAATTTATCAATCAAATCAATTTCGTCATATAGGTAACTTTGAGTATGACATTAATAAATAAAAGTCTATATTAAAACTAATCAAACAGTTAATGAAATGTGTTTAAAAAGGCTTAGGTATGTAGATAAGTCAGTTTGGTTTTCTTTGGTGTAGACTTTTCCTTTAACAACCTTTTTTAGTGCAATTTTATAAGTAAAGTGAAGAATTATGGCTCTCTGAGAACACCGATACACCACTGGTATTCCTCGTGGATACCAAAGGTCATCTAGGGTGACAAATGAGGCAATTGATTTCTACTGATGCCTTCAACTTGGATAAATCTGCATTGTTTAAGAGGTGACACATTATAAGTGGAGAATCAAAAAATAGTATTTGGTAATGGGGAGAATGAATTACATATCTTATTGTTTAAGAATTTAGTATTTTTGCTGACAAAATATAAACTGCCAGCACTACTCCAGTCTTTTCAACCAGAATTTGTGTTACTGAGAGCGAATAGGTGATGACACAAAAGGCCAACCTTCACTGATTGTAGTAAATTGAAATCAAGGAAAACAGTTAAGGGGTTCTTGGAAGTAATTAACTTGATTCTCTCAAAGATGCTTAAACCAGGGTCTCAGTATTGGGAAAAGAAGGAGTTTAGTTCAGAGCATTAAGACAAAGAAAGTCTTTAGATTCCAGAAACATACATTATATAATACTTAATTGAAACAAAATATTTAATTCAGTAGACTTGTCTAAACAAGTCTGAAGTTGAAAGAAGGATTGGACCAATCTGACCAGGAAACCTTTACACTATAAGTAATAATGATCTGTTTCGAATTTTACAAGAAAAATTTACCATTTATATATAAAGAGGCACATTTGGTTAACATGTATACTTCAAGATAGTTAATTGACAGTGTAAAGTGCCAATGTCTAATAATCCACTAAAAACAGTTCCAGGAATTCTGTTGTTTCCTTCTGTTAGCCAAGAAAACAGACAGAAGAATCTTCCAGAACAGTGAAGATTTACGGCTCTCTGAGAACAGCAATACTCCACTGGTATTCCTCGTGGATACCAAAGGTCATCTAGGGTGACAAATGAGACAAGTGTGGCAATTGACTTCTACTGATGCCTTCAACTCGGATAAATCTGTACAGTTAAACAGATAGGACAAGAGGCGTTTAGAGGGGGGATAGTATCAAGGAGGGGTAACATATACCCATACTTGTATGGGACAGCTTTAATTCTTTTTACTCACAACATGGAAATTGCTGGAGGCTCATTCTATGTTAGAGAAAACCTGAAGTAACTATTACTGTCACAATAAAGAAAAATGTGATCTGTAGAAAGAGGTAGGATTCTTCTTAAATTGGTGAGGGGTATTTATGAAGATCAATTTCTGCTGAGTGGAGGCCAGTGCTGTAGTTGGGCCGACACCAATCCCACTCAGTGTGCCCTGGGTATACACCCAAAGGCAACTGTCAATTTTTATTTTTTATTTATAAAATTGTATTCAAAGGGTTCTTAAAAGAAACTTTTCATAACTGTCATTAAAAAGACATGCCAATTATAAAATCGAATTTCAAAGACTTTTAGGATGAAATTTTAATACGGTATAATTACCAACCCTTAAAAGTCAGCATTCCTTTATTATTTGTTTTATAAAAAAAACAGATGTCAGACTTATTTCAGTTTGTTCTCTATGATTACGTTTTTGTTTGTTTTATATAAAAAATAACAGATGTCTCAGACTCACTTCAGTTAGTTCTGTTTAACAGAAATGGTTTCATACTAATTCCAGTATGATTGCGTTTCAAGTATGATATGTTATTTCAAACACTCTTTAGGTTTCATACAGATACTGAATAAAATATAGACTTTGTTCGTGTATGAAGTCTCTCATTTTTAAAACCCTGTTTCCTTCATTTGACAGTGTGTCAAGTAATTAATGAAAAAGTAACTGGCTTGAAATTTTTGAAAAACCAAGACAAAATACATATACCATACAATCATTTGACTGGGTATAGTTTACATGAGGCATCACAAACCAATCTAGGGCAGATTTCTTTGTAAAAACTGGCTGTTCTAATTCTTTAAAAAATGATTTTTGTTTTACTTACTCATTTAGTAAGATGTCTGTAAAAGTTAAACTATGTACAGCTAATTGTCCGTGAATTAATATCGCTGGATAGGTATAATCAATCTGAATTGGTCAGTTAGCTACACAGCATGTGTGATCACAGAACTCAAGACAGTACTTGAGTTTAATGTCAACGGGGTTGCACAAGGCAGTTCAGTGGTAAATCATCACTTGTGAATTCCTTAAAGCTTAAATAAAAAAGAAGGCACATGTCGGCTTTATTAAATAAATTAACAACAAACCACATACTAAAGGCATATACATATGTACATATAGCACAGCAGGAGCCTCAAACTGCTATCATTGGCTCTCATGTCTTTCTTCAGACTGTCCTCCACACGGCCGTGCTCGCGAGCTTATGTACTGGCTGGTTTTATGTTGTTCTGTCCTCAACAAAAATGCTGTCTATTGAAATTCCTAAATTAACTGTGCCCAAAATTCCTTGAAGAGCACATAATAAACATGTAGTTTTTATGAGATAATTTCATAAAGTATTGGGTGTGCGGTATACATAAATGTGCAATATACTGTTGTGGAAATCATATTAAATCCTGCATGTGTCTGGGATTGAAAACACAAACACATAAACCTTGAGGCTTTACAACTAACCACACTGGGCATTATCGCAACAAGTCTCCTGGTCAGTGTTCACTCATATCTTGAAACGAGTTAAAGGGTAGTAAACTTTGGTAATGGGAAGGTGACAGGGGAAAAGCAGAAGACTGTTCTTATTTAAATAAACAGAAACCCCTTCAAGTCTTAAAATACATGTGTGAAATACCACTCCATACAATTCCAATTCAGACATCAATGTAGTTCTTTGAATGTCAATGTGTAACGTATTCCTATGCAATCTAGAGCTAAAATTCTTGCTACATGTGGCTAGCCCTTCAAAGATGAACTCCATAGTTTGTTTCACTGTAACTATAGGAACAACATCAAAGGGAACATTGAAGGGAGTCACTTGCAAAAATTATTGAGGAAATTATAATTAAAAATGTTTTGTGTATATAACCATATGTTGTTTTCTTTATATTACGTTCGGTGATTGCCCTGTCTTCTATTTGTTTGATTGAAAGTGGCATCAAGCTGATTTCTTCACCCATTTATTGTCTTAGCATATGCCGTCATATGAGTGAAATAACCTTGAGTACGGCGTACTGCATGACTTCTAAATATACCTGAATACAAAATTAATGTGAAAGCATGTTGTACATGTGTGCAATGATTTCAGATGGTTCAGTGACATAAATAAAATTAAAGGTGTATTTCAAAGAGAGAAAGAAGTGTTTGAGTAAGATTTTGTTTTATGGCTGAAGCTGGTTTGTCTCGTGCCTTCTAATAATACTGTAGATTTGTTTTGTGAAAGACTATTCATTTCCCTCAGTGAATGTGATGATTTGTGTTTTCCAAAACCTCTGTTGTTGATGTATTTAGTGTGTTGAAGATTGCATCCTGTGTGGCGGACTAGGATAAGAGAAGAGTGTCTGAAAAGATGTAAGAGGAAATTATGATGTCTTTCTGGGCAGACAGGTCCACTAAGAAGCTCATAAACTACCCTGTGTTTTGGTGGTAATGTGTTTGGCTGGAGGTTTTCTCTAAGATCTTTCAGTCATAAAGCAGTCTGGTCTTGTTGTGAGGTGCTCTACATGTCTGGATTGACACACCCTACCGGAAGAATTAAACAGAAATCTGAAAACAAAGATGTCAGATGGAATTTCAGTCTGTGTATCTATTAATATATGATAGGTGTTTAATCTGGGCTGTAAAGACACAGTTCTGAATTTCTCCGCTTTGTTGACCAATCATCATCCACTTGATTCTGCAATGTGTATATCTTTGTAGTTAGATCTGTGCACATAATTCCTGTTCTTATAAATATTACCTCGGTTGAATATGATCTTGTCCTTTTGTCCAGCATTCTCTTTGCTATGATATTGGTAATACTAACTAGCACTATCTCCATTTTGTTTTGTTCTTTGGTCATCGTGTTGAGTATTGTTTTAGTAAAGGCCCTCTCCTTTGGTTATCCTGTCTAGCATTCTCTATGTTAATGTCTCGTTCTATGCTCATCCTGTCTAGCCCTAGCAATCTTTTGGGTAAGGCCATGCTATTTTGTTCCCCATCTAGCATTCTATTGATTAAGGCCCTGTATTGACCATCCTGTCGATCAATCTCTAGCTGGGGTCCTGTTCAAGTTAGAGTAAACTTTTACCTCTCTAAACTGTCACTATGTAGCCCATTGCATGACTATTTCCTTTGTATTCTGTGTACAGTATCTGACTTGAGAGTTGCTTCTGATATTACTGCTACAGTCCTTTTAGTTTGGCTGCTTCACCATATACATGTACCAGCCCCCTGGCTATGGTAAGTTTATTTGGAGAATACCAATGCTTAGCACTGGAGGAAGACTGACTTTTAACGAGGCAAAACACTTTCCAGTTTATGGTTGTACTTGATCATGTCGAATACGCAATGCCATAATTCAGGTGGAATATCCATAACCACAGTGTAAGACACCAATCAGTCAATAGTCATATAAATGTATGTATGATATAAGAAAACGTTACCAATAAGTTGAGTTTCTCAGCCTCATACATTATACATACCCAAAAGTTCCATTTACATGGCCAACAAGATATTAACAATAAAAGAAAGTATTTGTGAAAACAGATAGATTACAGATATATTTATGGCATATAAAGACATAAGCTGCCAATACTAGAGAGGCTCTCATGTCAAAAATATCAAATTAATCTACGTTTTTTATTCGATGTAAGGATATTCATATCATAAAATGCATACATGGAAAAAATGTGATTTTGGTGCCAGCGAAATTCAAACAATTTGACACAACTTTACGATGTATACCCTCATATTGTCCTCTAACATATTTGATTGATAAAATAACATTGAATCAAAATAAAAGTATTCCATTTAATTTTGATCCCATTGGATGACAATGATATAAAAACAAATTACACATCTATGTATATAATTCAGATCATCGTATTTAAAATACTTTGTGATGATATGGAGTTTTAGTTTACTAACATAAGAATTTCACAATTTTCAGAACACATAATTTTTATACGCCGGATGAAAATCTGTCATATTATGGTATGATCAACGTCCATCGGGTTGGCTCGAATCAGTTTTCGGAGCACTATAAGACCTATCTTGATGAAACTTGGTAGGCACATTAACCATTATGTGTAGTTGTGCCTTTTGTGCCATTCATCATTTAAAAATCTGTCCTTCCAGTTGGCTCTAATCCATTTATTGGGCAGAACTCGAAAACTATAAGGCCTATCTTTATGAAACTTGGTAGGCACTTTAACCATTAAGTGTAGTTGTCTGTCTGTCCGGTTGGCTCCAGTTGTCACATTGTTTTATTTAAAAAGGGAATTTATTCTTCATTTGAAAAATATCTGAACATAATTAATGCATTTATTTTAGTTTCAACAGATTCTTCAAATTTGATCTTTTATTCTTTATTATTTTCTATTCTTTCTTGAGCCATCTGACTATTTAAGGGCCGTTTTATTTGAAGAGTTGCCATGCAGTCTTTACTTAGCACTGGGGAAATATTACCTTTCTAACATTATCAAAACTCTTCACATCTTTGTTTTGCTAGTGTCAATTATTGTTGGAATACACTGCCGCCATATAACAGAAATGCCCTGAAGCATGGCATAATCCATCCATCCATCCATCCATCCATCCATCCATCCATCCATCCATCCATCCATCCATCCATCCATCCATCCATCC
>JAQQZZ010149117.1:0-12678 GCA_030265115.1 Mopalia vespertina | reverse complement strand
GACGTTAAATCCCAATCAAACAAACAAACATAGCTGCCTTGGTTTCTCACGCCTTACCACTATAGACGTCAATTTGACAAATTTAAAAAAACAGCGGACTATCCGAGTTTCCGTAATGATCATTTGACACGAAGCAATATATACTCGTAAAAACCTGACGACTATAAACTCTGATGAGATCACGAACACTTCTATACCACCCCATTATCGGCAGTCTATTTTCAATCTAAGGCAGCTATAACCCTGTTTAGGATTTGCCTCGGAATATGAAAGTACTCTATGAAAACAGTCACCCGTTACGTTATTAACACTCTTATGATATACCTTGCGTAATATACGTGTCGGATTCTTATCAGAATATATCTGTTTTCAAATAGTTTTTCTTACTTGACATTTATTGCTTTAATTAATGACTCGATTATCGACAATGATATAACATGTTTAAACGGAATCTAGAAACTTACATTTGCTCGTTTTATTTTAAATCTAAGTGTTGATGATCTTTTCTTATCTATCAAAGGCAATACACCATTAGTACGTATTTTCTGGGTTCACTCTTTGCAATTTTGTACTTAATAAGATCTACGGTTAAAGACGAAGATCGTCGAATACAACGTTAAGGCATATGTGTCTAAGTCGTGCAAAAAATGACAGACTGAATTTAACCAGGTATCGTTTCTATTAGGGCTGGCTGTATTCTCTTACAACGTTTCCTGGCTGTTAAGGCATAAACAAAGATTTTGTAATGTTTTACCTAATTTCAGTCCTTTAAATGCCTTAAATACATCGTACATACGGCAAATAGCCAACGATCGCAAAATAGAATAATTTATTGTTAGATTGTCACGTTATTGTCTTTGTTGCGTATGAAACAATACCAATGTGGCTAAATGGGAATAGTAATTTCGACTACACACCGGAAATGAAGACGGTGAAGCCTGGGGTAGCTGCTGACATGGCCGGGAAGTGGTTAAAAATCGATTTCCGGCAATTTTCCCTTCGTTAAAAAACAAGTGATCACATGGCAGAGACTTGCCGCTGGTTTATACTCACGGATACAACATTGCTGAACAGTTTTCATTATCAATTACACTGCTACATACGAATAGGTTTCCGGTTGAATGGAATCTGAATATATACAGTGAATAGGGGTACGACGTTGTAGCGTACGAACACTTTCCTGTACAGTTATCATATATTTATATAGTTATCAAATATTTGTCTTCGACTATTAAATTGTAATTTTTAAAGGTAAATTAACCCTAAAAGAAATAAGTTATTTTTTGCACAGCTTTGTTCCTCTTTATTTGCTTTTTGTAAGTTGTAAATAAACTGTAGGCCCACTTCTGTCAACCAAAATTGAAAGTCAGGACATTTGCCCGCCTTGGCATGTTAATATCTATGACAGCGTTATGATGATTGTAATTGATATATTTTTAAGACTCATACGTGGGCTGAATTAATACTAAGATGATTATAATTGTTTACACAACGTTTATAACGTGTACAAACGCCATGTGAGCTAAGGTACCATAATTCAGATGTCACTGACCAGGCATTAACCGTTGCTGAGTTCGTTAACAGATCCTTCTTTTTCTCAATATATATATATTTTGAATTTGCACACAACAAAAAATGTGCATGCATTCACAGAGAAATTCTAGGAGAATCAAGCGACTGGGATCAGAGGCTGACGATAGAATGACCTGAATAATCCTTATGAATAGCCTTATATATTTTTTCAAATGTATATTTGAACAGAAATGGTAGTTGATACACCTTGATGAATTTAACATCCTGTTAAAAACTTAAAGTATTTGTTGGAACAAATTATCAGTGTGGACAAAGTCCACATTAAGGCAGCTAAAATGGTCCATCAAAACTCAATGTCTTAGCAGTAGTTTGATGGTCTCCGGAAATAAAGCTGAGAAGCGTTGAGTTATGCCTTCGTTTGTAGCCAGTGGATTTTATGGAGAAAAAAAACATTCAATTCTTAGTTGATTTGTTATACCGTACTGCTTCTCAAACATCTCTTCATCGATTGGTTATGTTTTTTGTAACTTCACTGGCTCTGAAACTACACAGGTTCAATTACTGAAAGTGTGTCTCAATCAGAGTATTGTTTATCAAGGCAATCACTAAAGCTGAGTTATGCTATGTTAATTGAGTTTAATGCGACAGATTCCCTGGTTTATCCATATTGACTTTTCCATTTATCGTCCATCAGTTTGCACTGCGTTGACTTTGTTTCTTTGTAATTTTCTTTATCCTGCTGTATTTATTTTAATTTTAATGGTTGCGTGCCAGCCAAATGAGTTACGGAAATCACCCTAGCATTGACAGGGACGTCAGTGGCTACTGGTCCTTTGATGCGGTGCTCACACAATCAAGTCTCTCTGTCCGTCTACGGCGGGTGATTGGAGGGAGCTTCATGTTGCCCTGGTGCTATCAGAGCTAAAGAGGAATAGGAAGCCGATCTGTGTGTGGTTTCTGTACTGCGTTCTGTCGTTGTCCTGTATTTGTCCGTCTTGTCTTTGTTTGTTGCCAGTGGTATCGGGGATGGCTTCCTTCACCCATAGGGCTGGCACGTCGTCATATAAGTGAAATACTCGTGAGTACGAAGTTAAACCCCAAATCAAACAAACAAACCTGTCCGTCTAAGGCATATGATAGACACACAATATCGCTCCGGCAATGGCGATTGTGTTTTGACGAGATGTTAGATCGGGTTTCAACCGTATTTAATTAAAACAGGGTGAGAAATTATCAGTCAGCCGTAGTTAGGTGAAATAACTTTGAGTACAATTTTACATATCAATTGAACAAACAAACAACCCTGTTAATCGCTTGCTTTTATGAAGGAAGCCAGCTTGTATTGTTAAACAGAAGGTAGCAATGCATTGTAACAACTGTAACCGTTAAGTAACCAAGTTCACCCATTTGCTGAGTTTTGCATTGATACGTTGTAAGATGTGAAAACATTTTCATGATATTCATGCATTTGACACAAAATACCGTAAAAAATCCATTTTATTTCACTTCTACGCATTCGTATTTTTGGGACCTCTACAATTTGAAATTTCACTGTCTTCTCAGTGCGAAAATTGGGAACTGCCAATGACATCACGTGATATGCGGTTTCCTAGAGTGTTATAACAAACAAATTATGTCAAATTACAAAGCGTCTTCTCTATCTGGTGTTCTGCTTATGATCCATTGTAATTCATAACAAAACGTAAAATTGCAAGACGATATGTTGCACAGTAATTGAACATAATGTTTCGACCTGACATACTTTGAACTATTTCTATGATTTAACATTCAATAATGACTAAAAGGAATTGAAAGGAAAGAATGTATATTTATAAGACACTACATGGATGGCAAATCTGTGTTTCAGATTTCAGATTCGTGTTTCAGTTATTTTAACTTTGATGAAAACTATCCTGAAAACACTTTCTTATAGCATTTGCCCGGACGAATTCCTATAAAAAAGCCAATTTATCTGAAGTATTGCTCTAAGAGTCATTTAACAAGACAGGAAAACTCCAAATTGACAGCAGCATACATGAATTTCTACACGGACTTTGCAATGGCCGAATCTATCTGGTGTGGGTTACCAGTGTATTTTGAACTGTTCTTGTATACGTTAGACGTTTGATCTTTGATTGTTTTTATAGCATTCCCAATATGTTGGCATTGATGATATGGCAGTCGAGGTGAGAGTACTCTACCAAATACCAAAGCGGAAATGTTCATGGTTTGAAAGGTCAGTGTGCTTACACCTGAGCAAACACTGCCAAATGGTCGTTTGCTTCAAATGGTCCAATAAGTGATCCGTGAAATATCCACTTACGCCGCTCTGGCAGCGTTTCGATGCCCTCTGGCGATTGTATCAATATCAAAGAAAATTATCAATTAGCTTTATCAATTATCGCTGATATATAAATATCGAAGGCTGCAAGAATAATAATTCATTCTGCCTCATATGTACATTAAAAATCCTTTACGATTACTTACTTGTATTGAGGACAACAGTTTAAACACGCATATTGGACAACAACAACCCGTAAGCGGCAGTAAAATTCTATTTTTCCATCTCTTGGAAATAAATATGTGAATTAAAAACGCTGGAAGCATCTACTTGAACTTACAAAGAATTGTGTTTTTGGTGATATTGCTTCATGAAATCATAAGTTCTTTTGATAAGAGTTCCACCTACCAAAACTACAGAGAAACGATTTCTCGCCACAGCAAAGGACTGTCTCCAACCTTCGTTTGTGCTCTTATCGTCTTCTGTAGTCTTTCAAGACGAATGCGTTGACGATAGGAGTATACTCCACTGCCAGGCTAAGCGAGAGCACATGCTGTGCAAGTTTTGCTTCAGCAGGGCACACTCAAAAGTCGAAACAGTTGGTCAGGAAATAGTCCCCAGGGCTGCAGCGAGATTTCAACAACAAAGCAAAGCACGGACTGCCAAAAGTCGAATAGCGATTTACACTTCACAAACGGCCGAAACACAAATCTATACTTTCTATTCTGAAAAATGCCAATCACGGTGGCAAATTAAAAGTGAATATTATATCAGGCGACGGGTTTATTCTTAGTCAGTATTTTTTATTGTAAGTCTACATCAGTTTATTTTCCCGATGAATCAGACATAGTAACACGGAATCGGTCCCAATTGTAGGCCTATTAAAGAAATGTAGTTTCCCTGATTTATTCTTCGCCAGAAAATAGCAAATGCTTTGCGAAACGCAGAGGATGTATGTTCTTAATTCTGGTCAGACATATGTGAAATTCTTTTTCACGTGTGTAAAAATGTTTTCACATATGTGAAAAACAATTCACATATGTGGAAATCTTTTTACATATGTGGAAATCTTTTTCCATAATTTTATTTTACATATGCGAAACAGAATTTCACAGATGTGAAAACGAATTCAACAGATGTAGAATAAAGACAGAAGTGATAAAACGGCTTGCCATAGGTGTGTATATTGTACAGGAAATAACCATCGTTTCGATTCAATATTCTTTATATCATAATGTGGTACCACTAAAAGAAACACGGAAAAAGTACGAAACAAAAACAAAATTGTATGCCGCATAAATGTGGATGGTCAGTACGTTTAGCAATGACACTGTGATGGATTGCTCAGGAATGATTGGTATAACGGTTTCCGTGAAGTACAGGAAATGAACACGTATAAGCCTGTGGACATTATTTACATGCGCAGTGACGTGTATAACATTGATTTCCGGCTACTTTTCTTTGTGGCGAAAGACTGAATATGGTATAGAAAGATTTGCCTCAGGCATATATTTGCGGACTTCATTTTTATAGGACAGAGACTATCAACATAACGGCTTATAGTATACGTTAGACGCAAGTGTTTTAAACAACTGTTAGATTGCAATAGGTTGCCACTTTTCACAAAAAATGGAGTCTCTATATATAAATTCAGAATCCCGTTAACTAGAATTGTGGAAGTCGCATGTCCTTCGTGTACATCCTTTATGTTCGCTGAAAAATATCATGGCCGTCGACTGACTCGCCAATGCAAGACCAGTGATCATATGCCTAGGAAATCATTTGATTGTGTTAATGGGCGTATAAATTATGTCAGCGATTATATCATTGCTGCATGGTATCATGGCAGATCGCAAACGAAGAGTCATGATACCAGCATATAGCTGCATACAAATCTCGATTGATTAGTGTTTATTTCACTAAGATAACATCAGTGTACTATAACGTTAAAAACTCACCCTAATACATCCTTAAGCTGTGAAGTTCCTCCATACCTAAATAGGGCTACATACAACAGGACGGCTGCCTGAAACATACTAGTGTTAACCAGGAGACTGATTCAGGGGAGACTCGATAGTCCTAGGACAATTCACCGCTTGTTTTTAGTGTGCTTCGAGCATTAAAATACTGGGATTGGTGTTCAAACATCGAACCCTCTAGCTAAGGGTAGTATATTTGAAGAGTGGCAATGCTGCATTTACATAGCTCTGGAGAAAAATTAACTTTGTCACAAAGAAATTAATATCACATGATTCCTGACATGCATTGTTACACAGCCGTCATCTAACCAACTCTTAACAGGATATAGTAGTGCACAACTGGTTCGAAAGGCCCATATTCTTAAGCAATTTCTGACTCCTCTGAAAAACTTAATAACGAATATATCCTGTACATGTCATATCCTGACACCAAAATGTCAGAATGTTCATCTTCCCGAGACCAGGCGGAAAAGAAGATCGTCCCATTAAGCCTCTCTTCCTTTTTCCTACCTTGCCTTCATAGACAGAAAAACCTGAGTTAACTAGTCTACAGAAGTAAATTTCGGATGACGTCTCTTTACCCCACCCAGCAAGAATGGAGCTTTCATTCGAATGAAAGAGGCGGTCTAAACACAGGATGACAACTAGGGTATATACATGTAATATACACTTACGATCTTACTCCAATTAACGTGTCCTGGCATCATCACAGACACGTTAATTTACAGTTGCTCCACGCTTGTTTGTTCTCCACTTTGGTGTGTAAACGACTTTCTGATTGGTTCAGTTACACTTTTGCCACGTTTTTGCCGCCAATTGCAATGGTAGAGATGAGAAAGTCTCGTCTTACGCATTTTATTCTTACGATGGGAATATGTCCGAATGATGTATGTGTAGGATATCGGCCTGCTAATCCTATTTCAACGTACCGGGCGAAAGTTCGAGTCCGTCTGGCGACCACCAGGTATATGAGTGAGAAACAGGATGTGGTTCCGGTAATTGCGGGACTGGGAGGGGAGATTTTTATGAGGTTTCCTCTCGGATTTTCATGGTATTTATGCAAGGAACAGTGTGAAGTGGACAATCCGTCGTCAAATAAGTGAAATACCATTCAGTACGACGTTAAATCCCAATAAAACATACAAACGTTTGCATGTGCCAATGTTTGATATTGATTTGCGACATAAATATTACGAAAAAACCAATACCTATTTCCGATGGCATTCTACATTATGGGCTTTTCCTTTCCGACTGCCGTCTCTTTTGTTCCGCGGTCAGGCTGTCCATTAATCTTATCGTAGTTTAGTAGTTCCCTTGTCGCATTAATAGCCGAGCTAATCAGCCATCCACCGTTAGTTTCTCGTAATAATAAAGTTAACTCATTAGGAGCTTTCAAATTCCGATGTACCCTAATTGGCTCCTGTTGTGTTCACGTCGGATGTAACAAATTCAATAGAGCCCCATCACATGGCAACAATGGCCAGAATTAGGAAGAACAGCCCAATATTAATTAGTGCGGCCATTATAGATAATCAATTGTAACTGATTCCAAAAAACGGAAATAAATCAATGAAAAAGCAACGACTGCTACTGTGCTGCATGTCATAATAATATATTTTTTAAATGTTATATACACAGTTTTTGTGGATGTATTATGCACGTTAAATCGTTCTATAAACAGTAATTCATGAGAATATAAAAACCTCTCCCTCTACGTCTGCCTTTGAATGACTGGGAGAATATGTCGACTGTAGTGTGGAAATTTGTTGTTCAGTTGGAACAATTACATATATATTCTCAGCTGGCTATGATTTCGTGGGATTGCGATTTATTTCAGGAAGTACCAAGGGATCGCTTATAGTTTTCTTTGGTTTCAAGATTTAGCCTTGACAAGTGTTTTCTCGGATAACTATATTGGATAATATTACATTTTGATTGACTGATTGATTGATTAGTGTTTTACGCCACATTCAGCAGTATTTCAGCTACGCTGTGGCGTGAACATATTTACAATTTATTCATTATTATCCACAATTAAAGACAACTTCAATCAGTAGCACCCTTTGCCGTTTACATCAAAAAGAGAAATGAAATAAACTGAATAGGACATACAAAAGTGTTAAAATTTTTAAATATGTCAATATATTACATACTTCAAATTTGGATCTAAAAACTGTTGTGTTTAAAATTGTGTCAATTTTTATTACATTTTGAGCCCTTTCTTTGTGACCATGGTTTAACACAGATTTACCGTCACGAGTGTGTTTGTAAAGTTTAATATGGATATCTATCTTTTGTCATAAGATTATATTGTTTGATCATCCGAGACATATCTTACGAAGACTGTAATCCGAGTCTTAAAGTCCTGACAAATGTCTAGGTTACTCGAAGTGATTTTTCACTATTTACGTATTCTACATGGTGGATTGGGTTCTTCCCGGAACAAATCAATCAATTGAAGATTAATGGTCGTTCTCTACTAAAGCGATATTTTGTGACATCCGTAGTAGCTTCCAGACAGAATTTATTACACGATCTTCTCGCTAATAGCCTAGATGTGGCCGAATCAATACGTCATGAAAGTGGAAATCTAACCTATAAATTCTTCTGGCCAAAACCCATTTTTGTATTCCGTCTTTAACAAATAGTATACTTTAGGACGCGCCATCAGGAACTGTAGTACTCATCTGTACATTTAACAAGAAAATAAAACCAGATTAACTAGGGATGAAATCAATCCGGATAGATGTTTTATATATGAATACACTTATCTTATCTCTGAAGGAATTTGTTCTAATTGCACGTAAAATGCAACTTACCAATTGATTTGTAGTCTCGTAAAATCCTTTATATCTTCCCCATTGGGATCTCCGCCTGATTTGTTTGTTAGCAACTCTAACAAAGAGTTCTTCAGATAGACGAAAGTATCAGACATTAACTGTTGCTAGTTTTGGTGACAAATCGGACAGTGAACTAGTTAGCAATCAGGAGTCAGTCAGATATAAACTATTTCTTTGTCTGTAAAGGTTTCTACAAAGAGATTTATATATGCTTTAGACAATTGTGTAAAAATCTCGATGGATCAACTCTCAGGAAACATCAACAGCCGCTCTACACCTGACAATTACAGTCTGCGATTGCCAATTTGCAAAGGCGAATTAGCCTACCTGTAGTTCACAACTGTCACAAGACGGCACAATTGCAAACTAGTTTATGCTGATTTTTACTGACTACGAAATTAGGTAGGGTCTTGGAAGAAGGTTACACTGGTTGACCTCTCAAACTACTTACGTGGCGGAATAATATATCAGAAAAACATCTCGTGGAAATTCAATCTTCAAAGCTCTCTACTTTATCTTTATCATGGTAAATCTGTCACGATGAACTAATGAGCTTTAGCTACGGTAATACTTTTTCTGCTTTTGAAAAGAAATTATATTGTCTCATTTCAAAACCGTTCACACTCGAAGTTCCTGGTCGATGTATCTTTTTATTCTTGTCACTGCTATTGCAATGAATTAGCCACATGTTGTAATCATGGTCTAATAATGATGAGCTGTTGAGCCCATTAAAGGCATGTGTACCACCTTCGCCATTATTTGGACAGGTACCAAAAACACATTGTTTTACATTGCATGAGTTGCATATCGACAATGAAAGTCGCAAACAATGCATGTCTAAAACGACTACTTTCAGCGTATAAATTAAAAAATGTTGTATCTTAATATAGATAATAATTGTTATTTTTTACATTCTAGCAAGTAGTGTAATGATCAGTATTCATATTGTTGGTATTTTTATTATTATTTGTAAATTGAATAACAATTAGACTATTTCAGATATGCACGATTTTCGAGAACTGAAGTCTAAACGGAGTTACACGTTTAGCGACTTTCACCGTCGATATGTTGGATAAAATTTATAAAACAATCCTTGGATTGCAACTTCACTGTATGAAGGGGGACTTTTTATCACTAAGATATTATACGCACTTTGAAATTTATCAAATGGCATTAAGCCATTCCAAGACCGTCTTTAATAGGCCAAAATAGCAAATCATGTTTGCGATTGTAGGGCTTGTTGCGGTCATTCACGTTTATTTGTTACAAAGGTGCGCTTTGAGAGCGGTCCGCAGTATCACACCAGAGGGCGCGTTTGTCAAAGTGACAGCATGACATTAACTTGAATTGGAATTATTTGTTTTATGAGGTTTAACGCCGTTTTTATGGTAATTTCGCTCACATGACGGCGTGACAGCCCGATGGATGAAGAAAACCACCTTCGTTGCTACTGGCAACAAACAAACACACGATGGGACAACTATATGACAATCACAGGACGTAACACAAAGACATCCGAAACAGATTGGCTTTCTGACCCCATTTAGCTCTAAGAGCACAAGGGCAACAGGAAAGCTACCTCCAACCCCCTGCAATTTGGATTGGAGTAAGTATGTCTAACCACATCCAGAATAAAGTTTAGAAATATGCATTTCTAATATGTCCAATGACCAGCCAATGATAATGGGAGTATTCAAATTGTGTCTTTTCCCAATTGTGTTTGATTCATGATACAATATATAGAAATATACTGCATATACAGAAGATGATCAGACTGGATATAACTCAACATACAAAGACTATTATATAAATATTGTATGTATGTCTCCAGCAGACATCATGATTTGTCTGCTGGAGATATCCGATGTCCAACGAGCGTGAAGCGTAAAACGAATTGTTTTGTCATACGGAATGTATTCGTTTCAGTGTTTAGGAACGAGGCCGAACAGTAGATTCTGACATTCAAACTGCGCGGAACGATCGAATTATCCCCCATTTCTTGCGCAATGACTCATATGGCACTATGAAGTCCTCTGAACGTCGCAATGCCGTCGAGATTGGGTAATGGCTGACTTCATATTTCTGCTTGAAAGACTTCTGATACCATCCATTAACGAAAGTTACTATATATTTTTGTACACATTTCACTCTTCCTTCTTTTAACAGTCAGCAAGTTACTCCGGTAACGGTTTTTTTCTGTGCTGAAACGATTGCCTCTGTCGCCATAGCCATTTCATTGTACTTATATATAAGGTACGGAAAATAAGGTACAGACTACAGAATTCCGTATGAGTGCTAATGAGCTTTATTGCGCTACTTTTAATAATCTTTTGTGTCGCCAAAGGAAACGGAGATAATGGTTTATAAGGTAATCGAATACAAATAATCAGAATACAGTTAGACGTGCAAAGTCATTCACAGCAAATAATATGGTTTGTGCAGCGTGAGCTTATAGATTTAACATCTGTATTGAACTTCTCTGTTCAACGTCCTCTGTTTAAGGGCCATTTGTTTGTAAGGTAACAATGCTGTTTTTGCTTAGCACTGCGAGAATATCAACATAATCAACAGACATCCCATTTATGGTTGTGCTAGTGTCAACTAATGTCGGAATACAGTGCCGTCTTATAGCGAAATACCCTTAGGCACGGCGTAATACAATCAATCTATTTTGAACACACGTGATTTACACACGTGCTATATATACCATCATTGTAACGATCTTGCCAATGGCAGTAGCAATTAATAAAATATGACTGTGAGTTTTATTCGTAACTTGCCTAATGATAATGCCATTTTGCCGACAACTATTCAGCTAGTTTACTTGTCGTCTATTTGACCATATGATTAAATAATCATTTGGAAACAATCGTTTAATTAGGGATGGTGAACCGTTTGATGTCAGTTCAAAGCATCATAAATTTATCCTGACGGCCGGTTCAACCACATTCTCATCGGAAGCTATATGAAAACCAACATTTTCTGTTTGATGAAAGCATACTGCACATCAAACAATAAACATTGATTGGGATTATAATTCACGTGGTGACAGGTAGACGAACAGGTATTGTGTCCGACTTCTGAAAACAAATCTGGAAAGTGGGAAACGATGTACTTGAATTGACTTCCCCGTTATCACATTTATTTTCATTTGAACTGTGTTTAGCTCACGCTAACCATACTGCTTTTGGTATACCTCAAACGCTATTACAATCACAAGTACTTTAGAATTCCACATTATAAATATTATAACAACTAATGACTACTGTTGGCGATTCGAAGCCAAACTCTGAGGGTCGTGGGTTCGATTCCCGGACGGGTTTCAAACTGCAAAATTTTCTGAACTAGAATCTGTTCAAACTTAAGTGTTACCCAAAAATAACGAAAACACAACTAATGACATAGTCTCATTAAAGTTTTCTTCTTTGAAAAAAATTTGTTTGACATATAATACTGCCATCTTTTCGTATCTTCTAAAATTTGTAACAAGAATGTCTTCAATTGTTTCGCTGATACCTAACGAGGTGTTTGTAATTTCAAACACATTCAACATTCAACATTCAAACACATTCAAGGGCCGAGCTTACATATATTTTGAATAAATGAAGAGAGAAAAATGTGCTTGCCTCCACCTGGATTCGAACCCGGGACATTTGCTTACATATATTTCACATATATGATGGCAATGTACTCCATCATTAACAAGAAGCACTTATACATCCATAAGTTGTTCCTCCATGGCAACGTACATACAATAGGACTTTGGTTGTAACATACAGCCGTTCGCAAGGGACTGCATTCGGGGCAATCGTATTTTCACGAGAATTTCTATAGTGGACGAGACTAAAACAACTCTCGTATGCCATGCCATTCTAAAATATAGTCGATTCTACTTCCTACGTCGAGACATTGACTCTAAGATACATCCGGGCCATTTTGTTTTTCACTTCTTTAATTTGCTGGTATATGGCATAGGTCGCCCCAAATATTTGTGGAAATTAATGCGCGATGGCCTGGCATAGCGTATCAGAGTTATCTTAGTCTC
>JAQQZZ010149106.1:0-12678 GCA_030265115.1 Mopalia vespertina | reverse complement strand
TGGTGAGAGAGAAAAAATGTCTTAAAGATTATTTGCCTAGGGTATTTAATTTGTAAATAGACGGAGTGGATTTCTGACTGACTATGCGTTCTCTGTGAGTGTTCTCAACGAACCAGTTTTCCCTATTGAGATAGCAGATTTTAACTGACCTTTCTAGCTGAACATTAATCAGTCAGCCTGAAGAAATTCTGACCGAAATCAATAATAAGCTCATAATTATTATCTCATAAATCGGTAATTTTTAGAGTACATGTGTCCTTGGTCACCATTAATTTAAATCCAATATCTACCTAATAAAGAACCGTGACCGGGCCATATCCTCAATAGCGATTGTCAACAGGTACGTACTTGTACGAGGTACTGTTTTACAACAGCCAGTGGCTGAACAGAAATACTTTACTTTTGCAATGCTTCCTAAAGTTTTTCTGAAAACCTCGTGACCTTTTCTGAGGTTTCAGTGATACACTCCACTAACACTGTCAGTTGATCGTCCTCCCAGTCCCACATGGAATCTAAGGTTAAACATCGCCAACCTTATGAATACTACGGCCCTTCCAACAAACAATACGGCAAAGAGATTAGCACTAAAATTACAATTGATATATGTGACGTCTTAACATCACGTGAAAAACTTTTACAGACTAATCACGACAGTGTTTATCTGTATTAAATCATTTAATGGGGATTTTCATCAGGTATAACACTTTTAAAATTTGAATTAAAACAAAAACAAACTTTTTAACCAAATTTTGCAAAAAATATTTCACTGCTTGGCTACTATCAATTGATTCTGACATATTACTGAAATGTCCTGACAAATTTTCTTTTACAGATAAAAACATTATTACCAAAGAAACTTTCGGTTTGAAGTTAATAAATCCGGTTATTTCTATTTACCCGTGAAGAGAATTTATAGTCGTGAATTTATTTGTTTTAATTATTTTCGTTGTTATATGTATTACTGATCGTGATAAAACTTCCATGTATCCGGTCCGGTAAAAAGCGATCAGTTAATTCAATGCCACGAAACTTGACGTCCTTTAGAAGAATCCTCTCAGACGCCGTTGAAAGTGTGAGACTGACTGAATTTCAGATCAAACCATCTTGTCGTCGTAACACACATATGATTAAATAATTTTCTCAAATTGGGTTAAGGACTGCGGCCGTGGCTTACTAGTTAGCGTGTGCGCTTACTAAGCCTACTTCCATGTGCCGTTCACGGGATCGAGTCCGTCTGTCGACCATCATGTATATGAATGAGTCACACGGTGTGGCTCCGGCAATCGCGGGGGCGATTTTTACGAGGTTTCCTCCCGGTTTTCCACCGTAATTAGGCACGGAACAGTGTGAAGTGGACAGTCCGTCGTCTTATAAGTGAAATTCCCTAGAGTACGACGTTAATCAAACAAACAAATAAACAATCAAATTGTGTTAAACTTCAGGATAACTGTCGTGTGTAAAATTCTGACCTAAAATATGTATTTATTCCCTCTACGTGATGTAAGTTGAAAGGTCACTAAGGTTATGTTAAATAGACATTGGTTAACTTTAATACGTGCATTTAAATAGTTCAAATCTTACTCTTCCTTTGAAGAAGATTGAAGTCAATGATTTATCTGAATGTGGAATTTTAGACATAATTCGATTATCTAAAAAAAATATAAAACAATGCACCAGGGACAAATATATCTTAAAACAATACGGCAAAGAGATGAAGCATAACGGTCAATATCTTTTTAGGCGGGGGTTTAACGCGATTTATACGTATGCCAAACAACGTTATCCTTGACACGTCCGTGAAAGCAAATCTATTGAAAGTCATATATAACTCAGCCTTCTGGCTGAGGGAAGTATATTCCACAAGACGCAACAAAAAGACATTACAAATTTATTAAACTACTAAATCTATGTTTTTTTCGCTATATATTTTAAGCATATCGCACATCGGTGTAACAGGGTTGCGATTGCATCAGTTCGTGTTATTACAACACACTTCTGTAGCTTTTTTTAACATTACTACAATATGGGTTGAGATTGCAACACTTACTGTAAAACTGTTTACACCAAGATTTTTATATAAAGAATCAATCAATTGTATTAACCTAGAAATTGTTACAGCGCAATAAAATGTGCGATTATACGCCACCATCACACATGTATGTGAAATGAGTGTGTGCAGAGAATCGTCTCTAGTGAAGAACCGCAGGACACAATTCCAGAGGCATTTACAAATTATTTGTTAAGTTAATAAGAAAATCGTCAAATGTTGGCCTCGTTGTCAGTGTCGGTAATATGAGATTATAAATGAGTTAATCCCACCAGCGACAATCTGGTTTACATTTAAAAATCGATAACGCTCCCTCAATAAAGACTTCATTTTAACAGAAATTGGCTCTGTAATGAATGCTGTTATTATAAATGATGAATGAACAAGGAATTTTCTTGGTTTTCTGAACATCATTATGTTTGTTTGGAAACAAGGGACGTGTTGCAAGAAAAAGAAAATTATAATCATATCTTCTTGCAGTTTACTGTCAAGTTTAATAATGCAATTTCATTGAAAGTGGTTAAAGTGATGGCTGAAAGGAGATACAGTTGATAACACCAGTGAATTAAGTATTCGATTGACCTAGTTGTAGGCTTCATGATAGTACTATGTGTATTACGTTAAAACAAATACATTTGAGATTAATTGAATGACTGGTGATTAACGTTGTCGACACAGGCATTCCACTTCACAGAAACAAAAACATAAAATATAAACCTTTCAGTAGCTACATGTATGTTTGAGTAGGAATAGTGCTAGGATGTATACCCGACACCAGCGCGTCTTATGTGCTATTTATTATCCAATGGAGTTACAGATAATAATAAAACAAATAGCTTTATCCTGTTAATGATTTCATAAACATAATGTTAAACAAATTATATTTAACCTTGTACTAATAATTTAACACGGTAAATGGCCTTCCTCACACACAATTCTTGTTGATTTTGTAAATCATCGACCCAGCAAATCAGATTCCTCGCTCGTTCATTAAACAAACATTTACACAAATAAAATTAACAAAAAGATAATCGTATGATGGGCTGTAATTTGAGCTTTACTGTCTACTCACAGAGAAGGTAGATTGAATAAAACACAGTAAACTCTCAATGAAAAACATGGACAAAATAAACTGTCAAACATGTTTGACGTCAAGTTAACTATATTGCTTCTAGTAAGATGTTATTCGACGATTTACTCTAGGTTTTGTGTCCTTCTATAATTTGCGTTCTATTGAAGCCGAAACGTTTCTATTTTATATTAACGTGCATTTTCTACTTTAACGGATAATTACACTGTTACAAATATTTGTTTGAATTTACCGATGTCGCCACTCCCTGTGCAGTAGCCTTTATCTTTGAGTAGCTAATTTTCAGGACAAAAGCGTTTGGATGTTTATCGGACACCGGCGAGCCTTGTGTGCTATTTATTATCCAGTAGTGTTACAGATTATAACAAAACAAATAGCTTTATCTTGTCATGATCCCACACATATATATAGTTTGTGAACAGCTTCTATTTGACCTTGTACTAATAATTTTTCACGGTACATGCTCTTCCTCACACACGATTCTGATTGATTTTGTAAATCATGGATGCAGCAAATCAGATTCCTCCCTCGTTCATTAAACACACATTTACACAATACAGATAATGGTATGGTGGGCTGCAATTTAAGCTATACTGTCTACAAACAGAGGAGGTATATTTACTAAAATACAGTAAGAGCTCAATGAAAACCATGGCGAAATAAACTGTCAAATATGTTTTACGTCAAGTGGCTGTGATAAAAGCAACCTGAAAAAAGCTATTACAATTTAAAAATATTGACTCTGATCAGGTGTTATTCTTCGGTGACTTACTCTAGGTTTTGTACTATAGACATAACTCAATATGAGAAACTACCGCCTGGTTAATGTGCCGGCGGTTCTAGGATTCAGAGAAATGGTTGGTAGTTTGGACAATCGTCACACAATCACTTCCTGTCGTCCGTTCTGTCTGCCCTGAATCTACCAAATCATTGTAATCTTCAATCCAACAAATCGCTACCAGCTCCTGTAAATGGACATCATTTGTATCGAACACACGTAGAAAGTATAAGCAGTATACTAGATGTAACTTGGCTTGGTCATGCTATTGTTATGTAGTAGTTTTTGACAAGAAAGTGCATAAACAACCCAGTATGTTGATATAAAATCAAGTCTCTTTGATTGTTCTCTACTCTCCTTCCTCTGGATATATAAATAACCTCCACACACCCGTCCGAATCAAAAGTTTTCAGGAATTCTCTGATGGGTTTCATCATTTTATTACACAAAGAAAAATGGTTTCTTTTTAATTTGAAAAACGCTACAAATTGTCAATTTGAGCGTTTGAGAGGAAATAAATATGTGTGTAGGATAAGATATAAAGTGATTAACGATTAACCAAAGGTTTTTTTTTTAACTGTAATTCAATCACAGCCAAATATGAGTCTAATGTGTACGTTATTTCCCATGATGCAATATGCTGTTGGTGACGATATTTTTAGAAAGGTGATTAATAGTCTGAGATTCTGTAAAAGTAACACTCTTACTGTTTAATCGAGTAATCTTTCCGTTAAGTTTGGCTGTGAGTAGGTCTGAAGGCATTAGGGTAATGCCACAGCCTTGGTACATGTTGACCATACTGTCCAGTTGGTCAGATTTAAACTTCACTCACCAATAACACCGAAAACGATGCCATGTGCTGGAGTTGTTATCATAAGAAGAAGTGCTTCTGTAAGACGTAATCTACGACTTGAATGAAATGTTATATGCAACAAATGCACATATTTATTGTATTGTTGCTCATTTGAGGACACAAGAGGAAGTGGAGAATGACAAGAAAGAAACCGAATATTGTTTTTTCCTCCACAGAAATCGACTCGGTGTGTAACTATTCATGTACGAAACCGGCAAAGGAGAACCGGCTGTGTTGCTGTTGACTCTTTGGAAGTTTATCACCTTAATTTGTTCGGCATTTGTATTTCCAGAGGAGGGAGAGAAAAGAACAACCAAAGTGTTGATAATCTATCGCAATACGAGGGGTTTTCATACACTTTGTTGTCATATACAAGTATATTTATAATAATAGTATATAATTTAATGCTGCCCACCTCCATACAATTAATGTAATACGCGGGTTATATTTTGACAGATCTTTATATTCATAGGGGCACCTTCAATACAAGGTTGTGCCAATGGCAATCGCTATGACGTCATTCGTTCTTTCATGGAACCTCGTGACCTTAATCATTCCCAGAATGCGGTTAACGATTATAGGCTAGAGACGTTTATATTCATTGCGTATTAAGACCTCGGTCGTGACTTAGTGATTAGCGTGTGCGCTTACTTATCCTACTCCAATTTACCGTTCACGGGATCGAGTCCGCCTGTCGACCATCAGGTATATGAATGAGTCTCACGATGTGACTCCGGCAATCGCAGGAGTGGTTTTTAGGAGGTTTTCTCTCGGTTTTCCACCGTAATTAAGCAAGGAACAGAGTGAGGTGGACAATCCGTCGTCAAATAAGTGAAATACCCTTGAATACGAAGTTTAACGCCAATCAAACAAACAAGCAAACAACAGTTATTGAAATGTTCGTCCCATCCCACAACGTTTAACCTCTCGAATGATCTCGTCGACTACCCTATCGCACCTGGCTAGTGGACTAGTTATAAATAATGAATTATCGACTGTTTGTAGATATGTGCTCGCATGATCAAGCCAATTTGTGCCTAGCACACTGTATATACCTCCTACGGGTCTTCGGTACAAATGATGTCGATTTATAGGAGCTGTTAGCTACTTGTTGGATTGAAGATTACAGTTATTTTGTAGATTCAGGGCAGACAAGATGGACGACAGGAAGTGATTGTCTGACGGTTGTCCAAACTTCCAACCATTACTCTGTATCCTAGAACCGCCGGCACATTAACCAGGCGGAAGTTCATCATATTGACTTACTCCGTTGTTTGTAGACAGTAAAGCTCAAATTACAGCCCACCATACGATTATCTTTTAATCAATTTTATTGGTGTAAATATTTGTTTAATGAACGAGCGAGAAGTTTCATTTCCTGGGTCGATGATTTAATAAATCAATGTGTGGGGAAAAGTTATTAGTACAAGGTCAAATAGAAATTGTTCACAAACTATGTGTGTGGAATCATGACAAGATAAAGTTATTTGTTTTGTTGTAATCTGTAATACTACTGGATAATAAATAGCACACATGGCTCGCCGGTGTCCGATAAATACCAAGCACCTTTGGTTTAAACTTGTGTTTATTGTTCAAGTCACAGTAAGTACAAGACTTATTTCGTGACTTATTCTCAACATACATTTTTAGTACATGATATGATAAGTAAGATGTTTATATAACATTTTAGCACACATTAGAATTGATAAAGAAGTATCAATTTTTAAGATGGCAATGGTTGTAAGAGTAAAAAGCCATAAGAGACTGGTCAACAAGAAGAAATAAAAAAGAACAGACCCCAAACCCCCACCCCCCCCCCCCCCCCCCAAAAAAAAAAAAGAAAGAAAAAAAAGGGGGATCCTTTTTCCTGCTTTGTTCGCAATTGATCTCTATGACCGTGACCGTAAACTGATTGTATGTATTAAGATGAAATCAGTTATGGTTACTCTACAAGATTAAAATTTCTTAAACATTTCCCAGTTGGATTGTCATAATCTTTATTTGTCCCTCTAAGATGAACTTTTTGATTAAAAACTCGTATATGCGTGATTCGGTTTTTGCTAGAAAGGTACTGAAAATGCTACTTTGACTGCTGTTCTGTTGTATTTAAGGTATCACCTTTTTTTCTCTCTGACATATTCAAATCAATTAACCTGGTTAATTTCACTATATCTGGATTTGGTGCAGTGCAATCAACAAAGAATCCATTTAATCTGTCAAACTGAAGCATACAGACGTCAGTCAAAAAAGTACTGTAGTCCGGAGTGCCAAAGTTCAGAGAGTAACAGCAAAAAGTGTTATAACACTGCAGTGAAATGTCACTATTAAACGTCCTAATTATAAAAGCGATAAATTTTAAGGCGTTTGAACATTTTGAGCTACGTATAAAGATGCTATAGGGAATCGGTCGCGGGTCCCCATTTATTCATTATAGTACACATGCGCCCTGGATCATAGCGCAGCTTCCGGTCTTGGATTGAAACGGTTCACTCTTTGTCTTAATGCGCCATGCCAGGTGCCTTGTATCTATCCAGGACGTTGTTGTTGAAAGGCTCTGATAACAAAGCCATCCCTAATCGTGATATTATCGCAAGCTTGAATAGACGAGACTACTTAAGTCTAATATACAAACGACACTGCCCTACACGTGTGATTGTTCTGCTTTGACATTGGTTGACCGGCTATGACAATGACGTCACAATCAAATCGAAAAACGTCAGAATGTCGCGTGACAGACGCCTCGAGTGTGAGCTGGACTACCTAAAAGTATTGGACGACATTATTGCTGTGTAGCACGACAATAAAGCGACATCGCGTCCGAAGTGCATTTCGCTTTAGCATATACAAATATTCCCATATGATACTCTGTCAAATCCGTGTGGGAACACATTGTGAGAAAGTTCATCGCGCATGCGTATGTGGGATGAGCGAGTAACGTAAACCATCCAATCAAAATTTGTGCCGGAACTCACGTTTCTAGCCGAGCAGCTGGAGCGTGATATCATGGTGATAACCCCTCGTTTGAATAATTATCTGTTTCCGAGTTTTCGTTTGCACTATTTTAAATTCTTCAAAATTATGATTGTTATTTATTCAAATGTTAAATTGAAGTACATTTATGACGGGACTATATGCCTTTTGTGCAGTACTCATGTTAACCTATCAACGCTTTTATATCACTGGGCAGTAATTGTTATACACATATCATGTGTTTCTCAGCTGAAAATCCGGCGTAAAATATATAATATGGGAAAAAGACCCCCACACAACGTGATTCTGGGATGAAACAATTCCACCCTCGAGACGAAAAAATCATTCCAAACGAGCCAAAACCGAAGGCGAGGTTGGGATGATTTTTAGTTGTGTGGGATCCTCTTAGTACCGCACCAACACAGAGCCGTTCGCTGGTCGACAGAACAAAGGGCTCGGTATAATGTTATGCGATCGAGAATTTGTCTTAAGATAGCTAGGTGGCATGAAGAAATGGCAAATCGCAAGTTTAATTCCAACATAATATGAATACATCAGGTGACGTCAATAACATGCAAGGTTATAATTGTAAAGAAAAATAATAATGCGAAATGCCTATGTATTTCAACTCACTGCTGCAGGATGTATTTCTCCTCAAGAGAGTTAAGCGAATAAGATTATATTTGCAATGACCTTGAATCGAACCAGAATATATGTTGCTAGTCTTGATTTTGGCATTTGCTTGTATTTCTACAAGGGTGGTAGCTTTAGGCAATGTTGTTTCTGCAATAATCATCAAAGCATTTCTGCTAGGATTTCGACAAGGCGCCAGAAAACAGTTATTTACCTTGACGTTTATGTTGAAAATCATTAAGCTTATGTATTAGCCATTGAAATACTTGCTGATTATAGCAGATATTATTTTTTAAGGCAGAAAAATAATGGTGGCTTTTTGCAATATCTAGCTTGACAATGTGACGTTTGTTTTCTTTGTAAGAGCTCAGACCTGAAGAAACCTCCAATCATCCAATTGGGATTGATTGATTGGTTGATTGGTGTTTACGCCACATTCAGCGGTATTTCAGCTACGCTGTGGCGCGAACATATTTTTCATTGATTTATTTATTTATTTATATCTTATTTGAAGAACAACTCCAATCATTAGCACCCTTGGTCTTAAACACAATTCGGATTGAAATTGACTTCTTCGATATACTGCTAGTTTATATTTAATTTGTTGAAAAATACATGTCATATCGTTGTATTGCGGCTGTCAGTAATAGTTACGTCAAAGTGTACACTCCTATGTCGAAAAGTCCAAAATTTGTGTATCCATAAAAAAAAACCTTGGTATGGTCTGTAGTTAATTAAAAGCTGCTTGAACGTATAATCAAATCAAGGGATTGAAACTGCAAATTCGTGAATAATGTCAGAATGGATCAAAACTGTCCTGGTTTAAGGGTGTAATGTGACAGGAGTTTCTTACTACACAGGACTGCTTTAAATGGTCAAAGTTACTTCATTTTGAACACTGTCCAGGTCCTCATAGTTGTAAGGCTGGATTTGTTATCAAGTGTATTCGAGTTTATGTGAGTATTGTTACTTACCCTTTTTAAACAAATCTGAGAGTCTAATAAAGTTAATATTTCTGTTGGCCGCTCGAGAATATCCACATTCCGTCTATTGTTCTCATAATGAACCAGAGGTTGTGAAAGTGAAAGCGAATCAAGGACCACTGAGATTGAATGGTCTACAAAAACTCACCAGTATGATTGTATCCATATTGTGTCACGAACGATAAGAGTTGGGTTATTTAATGAGTGATTTACTAAGTTTTCTGCTATCAATAGCATTTAACGTTTTCGTTGGGTTACTTAACTAGTTTTACTGATACCTGTTGGGAGATTTTGTTCAATTTTTTTTATTGATAGCGTTAAAATGATTTGTTTGCGTATATACGAAGTGTAACGCTATACCATTTTATCTGCCTGGTGCAAAGGCTGTCGAAGACTAAACAAACAAGTTTAAGTTACCCAACAAAAACAACAGCAACGTAAACGTGCATTTCACGGAACTATTTTTTTACAGGCGGCATGGTAATTTTAAATCTGTTTCATTTTTTACTTAAATCTGAAATTACTTCACGAAATTGTCCCCAATGGACGATTCCACAAACAACTTTTTGAATCAAATGAAAAAACTGAATTTGAGATTCGGGCCACCTGTCTTAATTAACTTTTAAAGTTATACATGCAATTGTTGCAAACTAACATTATTACTGTGATTCGCAGATATAAAATGTCAAAATTAAAAGTTGTTCAATTTAATGACCTTTAGGCATGTTGATTTAAAAGTGTCAAACTGCTTTGTGGGTTTTTCAGAAATCCAATGGCGATGACATTTCACAAATATCCATCTTGTGTTGTTGAGTGCATGTAAAGAGACTAAACTATCGGTTTTGTCGCCAGCATTTACCACATCCTTGTTTTTAACAAAGTAGATTTTTTTTTATCAATTCTATTAGAATTGCTGTAAATGTCGTTACTTGTTCTGTTTACACATCAATTACCCCGATTGAGGTAAATGGGTCTGCCGGCTACCCTAGAAAGTAACAATACTGCCGACTAGGATCAGAATGTTTCAGAACCATGAAGGCGAAACAAGGCTAGACATCATCATTGTGTTGTAGCTTCACGGTCGATGGGTCGCTTTATTTGTAATTTATGAAGAATTTAACGTGGTGTCCTTTATCAGTAGGATTTGGTCGATTAGGCTGGTTGTTTAACTAGCATTACTAACACCTCATGGAACATATATATCTATTATTCACTAATAGAAAATGGACGATTTGTATGCGTAGCTGTGAAGTGTACTACCATTTTCCCTGTGTTCTCCAAAAACTGCCCAAGAACAAACAAAGAAGTATTAGATAAGGCTTTTAAAAGAACGGTTACGTTAACGTGCATGCATGCCAAGGAACACAATTCTATAGATATTTAACTTATGTAATTACAGACCGCTTGCTATTGTGGTGTTGCATTTCCCGTTTACAATGAGCTTGGAACGAGTAGTAGAACACTTTTGTCCACGTAAAACCGAAACGTGCGGAATAGTTTCTGTGACCAATAAAACTGGGTCCGGCTTACTGACAGAATCAATACTAACATTTATTGATTTGTGATTTTATCCTCATATTTTCGAATAATGGAAAAGGTTAATATTTTATACACTCTATAAACATTAGATTTGCCAGCGCACTCCAATACTGTTAAATAGATTTAAATTAATGAACAGTATATTGACCTATGCTTTTTAGTTTAAGTAAAGCTAAACGTGCATTGAAATGCTCGCAACTGCAGTGCCAATCTCGTGAAATGTTCCGTAAAAACAATTAACGGAAAAGGTCAGATCATTTCGCTGGAAAAAAACATCATAGTTCGTTGAGATATTTCATTAAGAATACATTATTTATTAAAGACTATCAAGCTTTGTTATTATCTTCCCTTCAGTAGAATATTTCAACTTATTTGATGATGGCTGCATATATTTAATCTGTGGCTTGTGAATCACTTTGTTTCTCGAGTCGCTCGTTATTAGGCAGCTCTCCGTTGTGGTTGCTTTGTTATGAGTCCCAAGCTGTATATGATTGAATGTTGTCTAGCTTGTGCCCTCTGGGTGAAAGAACTAGGTTAATAGTGTTGATGGCAAAGAAACCAGATATTCACAACAAAGATATAAACGACACTGTAGGGTCATCCCTTTGAAACTGTAGCCATTCCATTTATAAGCTTAATTCCACAGTACGGATACGGCAGTTGGAGCTTATGAAGTTCAATCTCATGTTGAGTGTAAAGTAACATGATTATACGACACCAGGAACTTTCTTTATATATTATCTGACAGCCACAGGGTGTATTCACATCAACAAAGTGAGGGCAATAAGATTATATAAAATTTCTGGTTTAATCGTAACAGATTATATATTATTAGTCTTGAGTTTAGCATTTACTGGTAAATCAACAAAGGAGCTAGCTTTGGGCAACATTGTTTCTGCAAGAAACACAACATTCTCCACTAGGGATTCTTTCTGCGACAGTGGCCGGTAACGCCTTATTTATCTCATACGTTGACTCCATTCCACATATGTAATTATGGTCTAGTCAAGGTTGTCGTGGGTTATTTAAGTGGATATAATTCCGAAGCAGAAGAACAATGGTGGTTATTTCGGATGTTCAAACAAAAAGGTCCGGTAACATGTAAAGTGAAGGAGTGTGACCACGTTGATTGTTAAGGCACATGGGGTCATATTACACACTTGGAAAAATATGGCTCTATTTGACGAATTACAGTTATTCAGTCACGGTTCTGGTGGAACCCTTTACGGTTCTGTATGGAACCTTCACAACAACTGTTCAAGTATTTCTGCCTTTCAAAGAACCTTCTTTTGTCGTAATGGTACCGTATATAATCATCCTCTTGTCTAAAGAACCCTAAAAGAACCATTATTTCTAAGAGTGTACGAAGCTGTTTGATTTAAGAGGAAATTTAAAAACCCACTTTATACACTCATAGTTTAACATGAACTATTTTGCAATTATATCTCTCAGGCGATTTATTTTTCAATCGATATGGAACTACTTTTGTACAGTCGGCATAGCACTGTTAAATCTGTCATTGTTTACTTAAGGTTGAAATTACTTCGTGAAATTGCCCCCAGTGGTAGATTCTACAAACAACTTTCTGAATCATATCACAAAAATGAATTTGTGATGGGCCACTTGTTTTAATTAACTTTTAAAGTTAAACATGCAATGGGAGTCTCGTAGATTCGGCTCGTATTACTCGCCACATACAGCACACGCAAGGTGGCGCCACTAGTAAGCGGTCCAACTCGAGCTGACGTTTATATTTATCCACGTTAAATTATACAAATTGCCGAC
>JAQQZZ010149095.1:0-12678 GCA_030265115.1 Mopalia vespertina | reverse complement strand
AACTTTTATGAAAACAATGTCAAATACCGTACTGATGTCAGATTGACAATTAGCTAAATTTGACAATTTTATTGCTGTAAAAAGACACAAAACTACTATTACTATTTCTATCATTTTCCCATGCAGCCCCATAAACAGGGCTACTTCCTTCAATAGAAACCCATGTTGGAGGATGGAAATCGATCTACCGCTATTGCCCGCCTCTCAATACATATATCTGATTTGTCGATACACCAAACACAGTGAATACTATTTTACCCACCAACAATATTTCTTTTTGACGGTTTTCAATCCTATTTGTGCAAAGGGAGATAACTTAAACAGGTCAACTCAGGTGAGAAATTCAAATAAAACTGTATTTATACGTCAGGAAAGAAAGTATAGGAGTTAGATTATTTTGTTGATGGTGTCAAAGAAAAAATCAGAGAAAATAAGAGACGTAGAGCTAAAACGAAGGAATTAGCCCTAGATATTGTGCTATCATTAGCCCCATTTAATGATACATTTCTCTCGTCGGCTTTTTATTCCGACCACCGTAGCAATGAAACATTTATATAAATTGTCCATACACTGTATAATACTGATTATATCTGATTTTTGTGTTTGATTGGTGTTTGAACATCGTGCTTAAGGGTATTTTCCTTATAATATATGGCCACGGATTGTCCATTTCACACTGTTCCTTGCTTAAACATAGTGGAAACCTGCAGGAAACCGTGTAAACAAAAACCACCCCAAGATTGCCGGAGTTACATCCTTTGATTCACTCATATACCTGATGGTTGTTAGGCTGACTTGAATCTGTGGGCGGTACATTAAGTAAAAATAGTAAGCAGACACGCTAAATACTAAGCCACGGCCGTAGGCAACTAAAAATAACGATTACTTTATACTAGATAATGTTCTATAATTTATATGAATCAAACACCCAATTGGTGAAGCGGGCGGTTTGTAGAGGATTCCCAGTTGCCACGGTACCCTGTTGCTAAAGAGCATTTGTTAAGGGTACTTGTTTTAGTGTCTTAAAAGTGAAATAAGATTGTGGCATTAAACCTCAATAAAACAAAAACTATGCATGAAATCCATGTTATAATACGTATTATGTGGTATTGTAATTTGTAAGAAACGTTTTAAATACAAATAAATTATTAAATGATCAAATTATACTCAAAAGTCAAAAGAATTTTTTCATTTATTAAAATCATATTTGACATTAGGCCAAAATTTGTCAACTTTAGTGTTGATAAATATCAATACAAGTTACAGCTTGATAAGAAATAAACAACAGACTCTGAGACTTATATATACACTATCCTATGGTGAGTGATTTTAAAAGTTAACTTTTAGATGAAGGATAAGATGAATGTCACTAGACTAAGGGTTTGGTTTATTCCCAGATAATGAGTATCCCACACAAGAAGATTCCATCAACAATTGTATTCCGCACTGTATGGTTGGGGAATTGTTGCTCTTCACCGTTGAAGTACTTTGATCCCCCAGTTTAAAATAATCAATATGCTCAAAACACACTAAAACTTGTTTGTTTGATTGATTGCGGTATAAACTGCAATGTGAAAGCAAATGACATCAAAATGTCTCTGCCTGATTTCTGGTTAGCATACATCTCTGCTAGATTGTTAAAAAAATATCTTCATAATTTCTAAAGGAACACCAGAATGTTTTTTCTAACCTCAGCATAGTTTGTTGAAATAAAATTTCCTCAGCCTGGGACAGGTATATAACTTTCCTCTTTGATTTAATGTAGGTTTAAAATTAAAATCTTCGACAATCCTTTATACCGCAATCGTAGTCATTAACACGTCAGATAGTCTAAGGGTCTGGAAGCCAGGGATAGGCTTTCATCGTCATCATTAGGAATAACATTGTCTTTTATTTCACAGACTGTCAGCCTTTTGTGGGAGCTTTTCTTGGTTTATTGATTCTGAAAACAAAAATGCCAGATACATATCAATTTAAGCCGCAGAGTTCAGAATAATATATAAATTATGCAACAACAAAAAAACTTCAAACTTTTTGTTGAGTGCCGAAAAATCAATAATAAAATTGAATTTTTTAATCTAACAGAACTGGAATTTAATTACAATGTAAATTATTCTTGTATTTCAGGTCACATTTTCAGCAGTAACATATATTGCCCTAGTGCAATTTTTGTTTGCAGCATTTACTAAACCGGACAAAAATATTTGTTTATTTGGGGTTTAAGGTCTACTTAAAGTATTTAAAATATAATTTTATCAGAACATATAACCCAGCAGCTAGGGCATTAAAATAGGCTGGCATACAACAGGCCTGATTAAATGTAGCTAGGTTTACACAAATTCCTAAATACTTCAGATTTTGTAAATTATAGGGATTCTGTAAAATAGCATAGTTTAGTATTCTAGTGCACTACAAGTATTTTCTGCAAACATTTTTTTATACCAATGAACTCTAGTCAAAGTATTGCGATGACCATATATATAATAACAGGTTTGTACAATTTTAAAATCTCGATCTGAGTATTGCTTAGGAGATAGGACAAATGCGACATAGCTGATGTCGTGATGTCACGATACCTATCTCACGTCGTGCATATTAGATCGTTACTAAGAATAATCAATCAAGGATCTAGAACCAAATGTTAAACCCTCTAATGGCCGATATGACAAAGTTTTTTTTTAATACTATGACTGCAGTTCTGCGAAAACCAAATGTTTTTTTTTTAAAAGAGCTCTCTAATTACAGTAAATATGTTATGCATTGCGGTGGTAGCTTCATGCTTGTTCTGTTTAATTTAATTTCTCATTCAAGATGACATATGCCGGTTAAGGGATTTTATAATTATTGAACCGGAGATGAAGATGAATAAATCAAGCACCCGGAGAACCTACTTGTGTATCTGTATGAGTGTCTAGATTCATTTCTGGCGAGACTAAGCTCTTAAATAAGACTTTCGGGCCAATATGGAAGGTGCTATTTAAAAGTAGAAGTATCCCTGAATTTAACAAAAATGTGTTTCTTTCTTTAAGTAGACCGAAGGTTGTATGGAACCTTAAGAGCAGGGAAATACCAGACACATGCAGTGGAGTGCATAGGGAGAAATTAGACTGACTGAAATTCCTGACTGAGGGCTAAGGGGGCTCGAGATCCAGGTTGGGAACTAAGGGACACAACTGTATAGAACTTGACGAAAATTATACTGCGGAGGGGGAGGTCGAAAATCGTAGCGGATGGATAAGGGCAGGAGACAGCATACAAGGTTATCTATATATACAATTATGGACAAGTAAGAAGAAAATAGAAAATGGGGTGAATTTAATTGAAAGAAATACACAGCCAAAATAGAAGTCGGGGGTTTTGTTCAGCTCATTTTTAGTCACGTTCCTAAGTTGAGCTTATCATCTGGTTCTTTCTTTTTCATCAGCAAGACGTCTGGTTCCACGGTCTTAGAATGTACATGTATTTTGTATCAGACCGGCCAAATCCTTGCAACGTGCCTATATGTGTACACAATTGTTATAGGCTTGACTTGCACACATACCATCGCTACATTTTCATCGAGGTCCCCTTATCTCCACTTGAAACATGTACTTACATTATTATACAATTTCCAGAAAATCATTTCTTGTTTTGTGATAGAACACAACGTTCGATACATATAACTGTATTGTCATCAGATGTAAATTGATTAAAAAGAGGAGAGGTTGAAAGTTATATACCACTATAAAGTATATATTAAGTTTAAATTGATCCACACTGTATACTATGGAGGTAAGACGCAGACGGTTTAAAATCAAAGGATGGCAGTTCGAAGTAAATATATTGTTACACGTGTTTTTAAACACGGACTGAATGTTAATTGTCTGACGTCGGGTAGACACTGACGCGAGAATAGTCTGGTTGACCCGAGACTAGGTAAAAAATAGAGTTTCACATCATGACTCTCGTTGTCCCGTGAAGCGGCTGGTATCCTGCACAATATAAAGGCCTAACCCGCAGAGATCCAGGTATCGTCAATACAGTCTTACGCTTTATTGACTAAGTCAGTATACCTATATAGTATGTTAGATCCAGGTATCGTCAATGCAGTCTCTCGCTTTATAGACTAAGCCGGTATACCTATATAGTATGTTAGATCCAGGTATCGTCAATACAGTCTTACGCTTTATTGACTAAGCCGGTTTATATATAGAGTATGTTAGATCCAGGTATCGTCAATGCAGTCTTTCGCTTTATGGACTTATAACTTATAGGCCTACCTATACGTTATGCTTGCAATATCCCAGCATTCTGAAGAACATGATTTCACATGTCACAAGTAAATACAACGTAACAAACATGAAATGTCCATGATCGTCTGATATTTTAGGAGGGGGTTTGGAGGGGGGGGGGGGGAGTTTACTGTTGCCCTGGTGCAACATGAAGCCGTTCTGTTTCTGATTTGTTTGTCTTGCGTCTTGTGGTAGTCCTGTTTTTGTCTGGTCTTGTCTTTGTTTGTTCTCAGTGGCGTCGAGAGTGGTTTTGTTTACTCTAACACGCCGTTACACGAGGGAAATAATAAGTATACGGCGTAATACCCCAAGTAAACAAACAAACAAACAAACATATCAGATCTGTTGGTTTTTAACACCGTTGACCCACTTTATTTTTATATGTCTGACAACAACAGCATGCATGTGTCAAACGACCTGAGTAGGCCCAACAAGGAAGTAAGTGTCGTTTATCAGCACAGTACACGCTTTTTTCAGACATGATTTAAGTAAAGGCCCAAACATTAGTGTGTATGTATGAAGCCAACATTTCCCACGTTACATTTGGAGAGCTCAATTTACTGACTTCACAAGACTTGTTTCTTTGTCTTTACCAGATACATAAATGGATTAGAGTGCTGGGAGTTACTGATATGTCAACTATATAAGGAGAATTGTCGTCATGTATCTACGATTGAGCTTGTCATATTCAGGTAAGTCTAATCGACGATATCACTAATAAAAAAGCACCAGTCACTTTGTGTTATGCTATTCCTACCTGGTGCCTCGAAGTTCTTGTTTACATATAATTATCACGTACAATGCGTCGCTATAGCTGTACTATTTGAACCTATACGTTGTTGTATAGTTATATTGGTGTTTTCCAGTTTCAACCTATACGGCCACACCGTCTACTTAGGCCTATTCTAAAGTTTTCACGTCTGACCTGCTTTCACAATTGACAGTCACCCACTGCAGTGACTCAGTTCACATCAAATCTACGGTTGATTTGTGTTTTTTATTCTATGGTCGGTCTTTATATCTACTTTACCGACCTAAGCATGAACTTTATATGGTAATACCTCAGGTTTATTTTTTATTCTCAAAATAACATTAGAATACGGTGATCTTATTATTCCTATGACAATACTCTGATTAGCAGAAGTTAATGGACTTCTGATATAAGCCATGAAGTTTTAGTTATGTGGAACGAACCCCTGCTTGTTCTTGTGTGGAGTAGTAATAAAGATTGGGAAATATCGTAGTAGGGTTGTAATATACAGTTAAATGCATGGCCTTTTGATTGAAGCTCAGCCGAGTTATACAGACGCGTCATATTAAACCTAGGCATGACGTGTTTATCTGCGGGGTCAGATATTATTTGTTAGCTTTTAAAATGTCATTGACTTTGAAATGGGAGCTAGCCCACTGAGTGTGCGGGGAGGGGTGGGGGTGGTAGACGGGGCGGCGCCCCGGGGCCCATGAGTTTAGGGGTCCCATAAGCTGAACGAGAATAACTTACTGTGTACCTTGAGCAAGGTAAACAAAGTAAAATGTGTGCTTTCTTGAATATGTGAATGATAATTTCGTGTCGTGGATACAAATACAGAAGTAGCCCTAGGTTTCATGAAGGGGCTGTGGAGCGCCCAATTGGGTCTATTTTTCATTTGCGTCTAACCGTATAAATTTTGCTCCTTATCTTATAATAACGCCAAATCGTATAAATTTTTGCGCCTAATCATATATTTTGCTCCTATTCGTATAATTTTTTGGGCTTATTCTTATATAACCTCTAGCGCCTAATCGTATACCTTGTTGCGCCTAATCTTATACTATATCGCCAAATCGTATAAATATTTGCGCCTAATCATATAATCTGCTCCTAATCGTTTAATTTTTTGCGCTTATTCCTACATGTACATCTTGCATCTTACATCTGATAAAATAAGCGCTTATTCTGACATTTTCCCCTGTTCATATAATATGAGCGCTTGCTGTTATATTGTGCCTTTTCATATGTAATCTGCGTGCTTATTAATACGTTTTTTGTTTCTCACACGTATATTACGATACGGGTACACCAAGACGTACTTCGCTTTTAACAGTTGAAACGTAGCAAACGAAAATATGTTTATAAATAATAATTTGCTATTATATTAAAAACTTTTCATTCTAATTCATAATCGATATAAGAATTTATAGATCAAGCGCTGGTAGAAACTTGCGAACATTTCACCTTTATTGATATATTCATATTTTGTGATGAATAAAACCGCTTTGTTTTCATTTTTATATCCTAAATGGTTTGAAACATGCCGAGTTAGGAATATAACTGGGCAACCCATTGTGAAATACCGTTGTTACCGTAGACATGTTGTGTTAAAACAATAACATATTAACCAGCCAATCCATCACTCAATCAATCGATGTAACAATTCAAAAGTGTAAAAAAAATTGTGCAAACCCATTGTGTAATAAACTCAGATACAAGCATTGCGGTTGTATTAAGAAACTAAATAAACGGTGCAATAAAAAAGTTGTTCATGTGGTTATTGGGCCCGCGGCCGTGGCTTAGTGGTAGCGAGTACGCTTACTAATCCTACTTCGATTTACCGTTTACGGAATCGAGTCCGTCTATCGCACATCAGATATATGAGTGTGGTTTGGCAAAGGCTATCGCGGGGGTGGTTTCCCACCGCAATTGGGCAAGGAGTAGTGTGAAGTGGACAATCCGTCGTCATGTAGGCCTAAGTGAAATACCATTGAGTACGACGTTAAACAAACAAATCATGTTGTTATCCGTTTGCAAGGATATATTTAAGAGTTATGGTGGACCAAGTGCTTCATAGGTCGACACTTTATTGAGTGTTTAAAAATGACTAGATGTTTAACATAAGTTTTTCGTCATGTAACATAGCACACCGGAAATTTCAAATATAGATTCTGTCATGTATCAAAGTAGACAGGAAAGGTCATGAAGACCGACGGAAACGTTCTTGACCAGCCAATAACAGGGCAGGAGTAGATACTGTGCGTTTGATCAAATTCTTATCTGTACAGTTTCGATTTTTAAATGTTGGAAAAGGTGCAAATATACGAAAAGGCGCTTAGCGTATACGATTAGGCGTAAATATAAAAGCGCTACGATTATACGATTAGACGCAAAATATATTTTTAGGAGCAAAAATTTTACGATTAGGTGCAAATATAAAAATAAACGATAAAATTATACGATAAGGCGCAAAATATATTTTTAGGCGCAAAAAATTATACGATTTGGAGATATTATAAGATTAGGGGCAAGATTAATACGATTAGGCGCAAATACAAAAATAGGCGCAAATATACGATTAGGCGCTCCGCAGGGTCTGCTTGTTGTGACACGGCCCGGTCAGAAGCCCCTAGTATCGAGATAAATCGTCATCGAAATGATTGTGTCAACTCCCATAGAATGTTGTTTCTGAACCTCTGGCGTTTCTAATCACTCTTTGACAAATATAATACAGCTAAAAATCTAGCTTGGCTACTTGAAGCTTCCTAACCTTTAGAAAAAGCAGAACGATACTATGATTCGGTACTTTATCTTCCTATATAAAATTGTAATGTCCTTACCCTGACATAAACCATCATGTTTTCTTCCTTAGACACTTTTGGGTTAGACCTACCCATAAAACGACCACTCGACGTCAATTTTCATGTCAAAATCAATAATTTCTCGGTAGTACCACATTTGCTTAAAGTGTATTCCCGCTGTAATTAGGTCATACGGATTCAACGTTATTTGTTATTCAGAGACAGGCCTTTTTTCTAAAGTTTTGGTACAGCTGCACCTCGTATGTCTATATACTGTATAGTTTATAAGAAACGTACAGCTTGGTCAATAAAACACTTCTACTGAAAATCATGAAATAGACCTGGTCTTAAATCACTGATCTTGTCCTTTAAAACTACGGATGTTCAATAATTATGCAATTGTCTCGTCATATTTAAAACCAGAAAATATTGGGGTTTAATTAAAACCTGTAGTGCATTAGATACTACATCGGGGTATAGCACATGCACACTGACTGACATATATATACTGACAGTACAGAAAGATGTCCTTGGCCTTTCAGAATCTCGTTTTGGTGAGTTTTTATCCGCAAAATGCATTGTTTTTCACGGAAACAGCGTTAAGGAAATAAAACCGTCTAGCCCAATAGCCAATGTCTATTTTATTACCTTCATCCATCATTTTTAGCGTGTGTTATCCGCAAATTACCGAAAGCTTGGCCAATAAAACACATCTTTGTCCGTCATGTTTTCAAATGTATTATTTTGTTCAAGGGGGTTCCCCGTCGCGTGTTTGTCGTTTAAATGTAAGAGGCGAGCATGTATAGATGTCATTGCTTTTTGGGTTGCCTCGTACATTTTCCGCTCAAACTTCAGACTGCTTCCGGATCACTTTTTAAAAATCGATTTTGGCAGAATCGCCGCCTGTGTACCTGATTTAGTGGATTATACCGTTGATTGACAACGGAAGAAAGTAAGATTTGCCTAACAGATTCTATTCAGAAGCGTCGTTTGATGACAGTTGTTTTTCCGTTCGAAAACACCTGCTTCATCATCAACGGGCAGTCAAAATCAACACGCAATCCATATCAATCGTAATCCAATATGATATTTTCTCCTTACAACGCTTTGCATGTTGCTGTACCATATATAGCACCCGAAAAGGTGAAAAATATCGTACTGTATCATGATTCTTGGGCATTTGATTGTGTAAATCATTATCCTGGACGCGCAAGGTTTACAAATACATTAATATTTTCGGAGAAAAATAACAGAAAATCGTCGGACGAATTTTTAAAGCTTTCCTTCTACGAAAAGTAAATACTATATGGCTATGGTAGCCTTAGATAAGCGTCTTCCTATACATGGGTCAGTATGTGTAAGACGAGACTTCCACATTTCTAGGGAAGGAAGTTAGGGTAAATGCGACGATCTTCCTTTCCGCCTTGCCTCGGGAAGATGTAGATAAGTGGCGCCCCGGATGCTCGTGACAATGTCAAATGATATACTCTGGTACTGAAAACGAACGGCGCGTGACGGTGTCAAATTATTATCTCTGGTACTGAGAAGGAAAGGCGCGTGACAATGTCAAATGATATACTCTGGTGACGAGAAGGAGAGGGATGTGACAATGTCAAATGATATACTCAAGTACTGAGAAGGAAAGGCGCGTGACAATGCCAAATATATACCCTGGTATCGAGAAGGAGAGGCACGTGACAATGCCAAATATATACCCTGGTATCGAGAAGGAGAGGCACGTGACAATTTCAAATGGTATATACTGGTACTGAGAGGGAAAGGCAGGTGACAATGTCAAATGATAAACTGTGGTATCGAGAAGAAAAGGCTCATGACAATGTCAAATGATAAACTGTGGTATCGAGAAGAAAAGGCTCATGACAATGTCAAATGATGTACTCTGGTACTGAGACGGAATGGCCCGTGACAATGTCAAATGATATACTCTGGTGTCGAGAAGGAGAGGCACGTGGCAATGTCAAATGATATTCTCTGGTATCGAGAAGGAGAGGCACGTGACAATGTCAAATGATATACTCTGGTGTCGAGAAGGAGAGGCGCGTGACAATGTCAAATGATATACTCTGGTATAGAGAAGGAGAGGCACGTGACAATGTCAAATAATTCCCTTATTTGATTGTTCCGATCGTATCCGCGCTGTGATTGGTCAGAAAGACGTCACGTGATCAACAAAAATGCAGTTAACACACGTCAATTCTTAAATGGTATACACTGCTACTGTGAAGGAATGGCGCGTGACAATGTCAAATGATATACTCTGATATCTAGAAGGAGAGGCACGTGGCATTGTCAAATGATATACTCTAGTATCGAGGAGAGGCACGTGACAATGTCAAATGGTATACACTGGTATCGAGAAGAAAATTAAGGCTCGTCACAATGTCAAATGATTTACACTGGTATCGAGAAGGAGGGACACGTGACAATGTCAAATGATATACTCTGGTACCGAGAAGGAGAGGCACGTGACAATGTCAAATGGTATACACTGGTATCAGGAAGGAAATTAAGGCTCGTCACAATGTCAAATGATATACTCGGGTACTGGGAAAGAAAATCGCGTGACAATGTCACATGATATACTCTGGAATCCTTAAATTTTTTAAATTTGTTTGTAGTGTTGTGGTATCCTTCAATCAGAACAATCGATTACAGTTCATTGATTGCTGAACCCATACTTGAAAAAAACAAACACATTATCTGACAGCAATTCCAATCAAGGTATGTTTTGCTCTAACCCCTTTCCAATTCCGAGCCGTATCTCTTGAACGGTTTGTATCTACTGTTTCGTTTAGTGGCCTTTACATTGACATTGTGCACTACCGTAGTTTGCTTCCCTTGCTTTCGCTCAAAGTTTTTGATTTGATTGTGCACACATGTTTTTATGCTCGCTGGCCTTAAACAGTTGAAAAATGGGGTATTTACTTCACAACGCTACATTTTGTGAAACCACCAAAACGCCACTGTCATATAAAATAACACTTGCTTGGGGAGGCGTCGCTAGCACAAATTGTAGCTCCACAAAGGTAAACAGGTAATTGATATTATTTACAGAAATTAATGTTAATTACTACTCCGTTAATTCTTTAAAACAAACATAGTTTGGGCTTCTTATTAATTTCGATATATCAATACACAACTTAAGTCAATTTGCTCTGTGTATATCGTTTTATTTGCGTTCAAAGTTATCTCCCATGAGTAGTATATCGCTATCACAAGACTGTGATTCCTAGGACATTGGACTAGGTGAAAGACACTATTCAACATGGCTGCCAGAAGCGTCTTTACTATATCCTTTGATATGTCTTGAAATACAGCACAATTGTAATACATGATGCCGGAGTACTTGTTTGACGTCAACCGTGAATTGTTTCATCTTCCTAGTGGTTCGATCTGAAAACCGCCCCCTATAGTTGAACTAGTTTGACATTGTTGTATCACAGACAAACATTTCACATAAGTTTTATATACATCACACATTTGCATCAAATAAATGAAATTAAAATAATAAAAACATAAGAATACACAAAATCTATAACTTGCATATAGCATACATATTTAAAATTTATTCAATTAGGGAAAAGGATATAATAACAATTTATTTTTTAGATTCTTTTTATAAGTTTCAATTGAGAGAAAAATGTCTAAAGACGTAACAACACAATGCAATACATATTTTGAGAGTTTGGTAAAAAACCCCTATACTTTCGTACATTTATTCTTGATTGTGGAGGTTTGAATACACCAGGGTTTCTCATACAACATAGCCGAACGTTAAGACATACCTCACTTAGACACTGAGGACAATCAATATCACTTAATTATTTGACATAGCGTCATCAGCTTGATATAGTTTCACCTGTTCTCTGGAGGCGTAAGTTTGTAGAATTTTAATATATCATAATCATTTTCACACTCAAAATCATTTCGAAATTTTAAATTAAGATACTGTACAATTTGTTTCTGAATATTTTCTTAATGTAGTTTTTTTGCCATGGTGCCAAAACACTGGCACAATATTCAAGGATACTTCTAACCATGGTTTTGTACAGTAGGATAACTGGTTTGCTGCTCTTGAACCATTTACAGTTGTACTTAGAAAACCAACTTACTGTGAAGCTTTGCGGACTCTTTTAGTTACGTGTAGCTCATAGCTTAGTATAGATGATACTCAAACTCCAATATCTTTAATAAAGTGTTGTCTCGTATTTATTTTGTCATTCAAGCTATCCTCAAAAGATAACTTTTTGATCTTGTTTGTAAAGCTAACTACATGACATTTATTAACATTTAGAAAGAGTCGTCAATCTTTGCACCGGTTTTGAAAATTAGGTAAATCCGTCTGGGGGAAGATTCTTAGAATTTGTATCTGTTTTTATTTTTCGAAAGATTTTTGCATTATCCGCAAACAACAAGCAATGAGACGACTGGGGTAAAGATGGTACTCATTCAGATACATAATGAAAAATAGAGGCCCCAGAATGGAACCTTGTGGTACCCCTGAGGTCACGTGGCACCATGATGACTTTTGGCCACCCCAACACACTGCTGACGATCAGTTAAATATGACTTGCACCAGTCTAATTTTCCAAATAAGCCAAAAGTTTTAATTAATTTAATAATGCAACCTAAGATATCTTGTCAAATGCTTTGGAGAAGTCTGTGTAAATAACAGCCACCTGTACTTTGTCATTGAGCCCACTTGACAAAAAATCGGTAACAAATACAGTTAGCATACAGTATTAAAAGTATATCATAATCCATTGAAGAAGTTAGCACGATTCGGATTACTCTAATCCGGGTCTGGTCTGTTCAAGGATGCCCAGATATTGCC
>JAQQZZ010149084.1:0-11322 GCA_030265115.1 Mopalia vespertina | reverse complement strand
GACAAAATCCCACCCAGAAACATTGATATGTGGATACCGCTTACACTGTAGACAAAATCACACCCAGAAACATTGATTTGTGGATACCTCTTACACTGTAGACAAAATCACACCCAGAAACATTGATATGTGGATACCGCTTACACTGTAGACAAAATCACACCAAGAATCATTGATATGTGGATACCGCTTACATTGTAGACAAAATAACACCCAGAAACATTGATATGTGGATACCGCTTACACTGTAGACAAAATCCCACCCAGAAACATCGATATGTGGATACCGCTTACACTGTAGTAAAATCCCACCCAGAAACATTGATATGTGGATACCGCTTACACTAGACCAAAATCCCACCCAGAAACATTGATATGTGGATACCGCTGATAATGTACACGAAATCCCATCCAGAAACATGGATGCTTGGATACCGCTGACAATGTACACAAAATCACATCCAGAAACTTTGACGTGTGGATACCGCTGACACTGTACACAAAATCACATCAAAATATATTGACGTGTGTTTATCGCCGACGCTGTACACGAAATCACAAGAAGCAACATTGGCATGTGGATACCGAAGACACAAAGCCGCGAGAAGATATGGCTCACACGTTTTACTCCTAAGTAGATTCCTTAAATACATGACTTATATTAGTGATTTATCGGACTGGTGATCCATCTGACCAGTGGGCGGTTACCAGTAAGTTGAAGTGTTCATCTATGCATTTACAGGTCAATATTATATATAGTTAACGTCAATTAACATTCTGATTGCACACCTATATAGCCCTCTGATTGAAGTCTGCATGTTGCACATATAGACCCAATAATTTACGTAACACTGGAGGAACATTAATTTTACAACAGAGCAAAAAACTTTAAACTGTATGGTTTTGTTAGTGTTACTGCTATAAATATACAAGTAAAATACTATTGCATACAGCGTTGAATATCAATCGATCAATCAATCAATCAATTTGTATCAATTATAAATGACGTTGGAACACGGTGCCACATAAAAGTCAACTTTCATGCAACTATGGAAACTTATATTTATTCAGTGCGATATAAATTCACAAACTAGAATAAGACTGCTTTTGATATCTGGTGACAGCGATCGATATCTTTATAACTCCTTGACGTCTCTAGGTGTAATTAAACCCACTCTACACAATTGGCATTATGTGTATGATAAACCAAAGACAATTGATATCCGAATTCCGCCAGCAGCTTCAATTGACGGAGGCCCCATAGGCGGTAGTGTGAATGTTTATTTGTTTGTTTGTTTGTTTTGTTGGGGTTTAACGTCGTATACTCAAAGGTATTTCACTTATATGACGACGGATTGTCCACTTCACATTGCACCTTGCCTTATTACGATGGAAAACCGGGAGGAAACCTCGTAAAAACCACCCCCGCGGGAAAGCGGGATACCCGATAAGACTCAATTAATATTGATGCCCTCCCCACTCCTTCCCCTTTCTCAACGTAAATTAAAATTTATTCTTTGTTTTAGATTACCAGATACCAGTGTTTAAGACAAAACACCTTTTTCTTGTCAAACATCCATCGTTTGGTATTTTTATCCTGATTCAGATCTGACGTTATTATATATATATTCCCGTAAAGGCTACATATAGACTTACAACAGATATTTTGAAAATACCTGTTCTTACAAATGTACATTACATGTCATGTTCGATCAAACATTTTAATTCCTTGGTGTGCTTGTGCGGGTAAACTTTGGTAACGCTTTAATCCCACAGTATACGGTAATAATTAAGTGTTAATAAAATTAACCCAAGCTGTAAAAAAAACGTGCGCATCGAGGATGTATAAATCATACTGGCCAGCACACATATTTCAGTCATTCAAACTTGTACATGGCTTGGTCCCAGGCCCGGATTTACCTACTTGCTGGACAAAGACCAACTCACCAGTGGACCGCAAAATTTATAGAAATGTTGGCATGTTTCAGTATACAATATCCCCCAGATACCCGTGGGCCCTAGAATAATAGTCTTCTATGCCTATTGGTTAACCGGGCCCTGCTTGGTCCTTCTAACTGCACCAAAGACCCACAGAGTATAAATGAAACTGACACGCATAAGAATATTCTAATCCCAAAACAGAAGTGCCTGGCAAACACAGCGCGCGGAAGGTGAGCAGTGTGTCGTCTGCTTGCTCGTCGACTTAACTTTATCAATATTATCATGGCAAATACCTAAGACATATTGATTGAAAGTTAGCGGTTAGAAAATAGCGGCAAGGGATCCGACACTGGGGCAAGTGTAAACTCACAAGGATGCATGGAAACTGGCTGTATAACAGACTCGTTGAAGGAAACACACGAAGTGGCTTGTGAAAAACACATCAAGAGTCTCTATCAGCGTCGAGTCAATATTAGAACTGTTAGCTGTGAGCAGTTTGCAATATGGAATGCCAACAGAAAAAAATCCACTTAAACACCCTTATGATCTTCTAATGTGCTTATTCAATACGTTAACTTCGTCTTAATTGGACGACTGTCAATTGGTAACATCTGTCTTCAAAGGAATTTGAAATCTGATCAGGTAGTTCCTTCAATAGGCGATATTGACACGGAACTACAGAGAAATACAAACGAGGTGTAAGGATAACTAAATTGAGAAAATATAAGCAAAGTTAATTATTTTTATAAGATTTATTATCACTGTGTTGCCATTAGACTGGAAAATTCTTCTTCTTTTTTTTTGTCACAAATTTAAACTCCCAGTGCACGAAATATTCCAACCATTTTTAACCTTTGATTAAATTTAACTTTTTATAGGCTTCATTATCTATTGTTTTGCCAATTGTATGTCTTGTTTTACATTTCTAAAACAAAAACGGCGATAATTGTTTATCTGTTATTGCCAAAGAGACGCTTGAGTAATATTTCCCTGAGCGGAACTTTTGCGAACGTGAAATGACGTCTCCTTAGGTGAGATTTCTTGACAAATCTTGAAAATGGTTCAAGATGTTTCTGAAAGATTGATTGCCAAAATGTACCAGTTATTTGTCGTTATGTTTTCACTAATTTTATGATTATTATCGTAACTATTTTATATTAAAATATGGATGCAGTTTAACAAATTGCTGGTATTTATTTTTTCTTAACGATTAATTTCACTGGCTTTCTATTATTGTCAATTGTGCCGAAAATGCAATGTGCTTTAACAGCCAAGGTCCCGCTGTTACATTGTTACACTTATTTCCAAAAGAGGTTTTATGTGCAATGCGATGTAGTCATTGAAGTCTGGACTGGTCATCAAAGGATTGTCCATCGGTAAATATCTGGCGTTTGCTACCCATTAAGAAAATCTCACCTTTAATCCATTAATTATACACTAAAATGATTATTGGAGAAAGCTGTTTCATTCTCATACACTTCCCAAGTGTATAAATTTCCCACGAGGGCTACCATGGTTTCGGTTGGGAGCTCGTGCGCACGTTCGCACCTGCCCGACATACTTTGACTGTAATTACAGAAGAATCAATTCGCCATACGGCAGAATTCCCTATACAAATAAATACCAACGAGGCAAATATGTGTTACGCCAATCTTATTGAACTAGACAACCCAGTAAATACAGAATGCACTGATAGCACTCTCGGGCTCCATTTTTTTCTGTTGTATTTTGTACATTGATTTTGTGACTGGTTAATATAATTGATTGCAGCAGATACTTCGAGACCCGGATGTTCTTTGGAATGATCCGGACATGCAGGTATTGTAGTTAAGAATTGCCTTAGCGGCATTTGCACATAACATTCCACGAGTTGACTACTATTCCGATCTTAGAATGGAGAATTTAATTGGTAGTAAAATGAAAATACCCTATCGCTATTCACACAAAGCTTTCGAGACAACTTCCACTGCCAATGATTCAAAACGAAAAGGCACATGGTATATTTGTTTTCTGCCGACATATACTTCTTGTTCTGATTCTAGGTCACTAGAATACAAAAGTAGTTTGCCATCGGCAAAATAAATGCTGAAATTTTGGGTCAAAATGAAGTTTTCGTTTTATCGGAATTTCATTGCTTTTGTGTTATGTTAAAATCTACTGTGGAACTAATGGTTTCTATGTCACTATACTGTGAATGCCTATATGTTTGCGGGTATTAAGTTTCGCGAACAGGTTGTCGCTGGTTGTATATGAGTCGGATTGACACGTGTAGATTTGGCAACGTCATTAAACACATCTGTTGTTACATACCAACTATAACATTTACTATATTTACTATTTGTTCATTTTCTGGTTTGTGTTTGGTACACTTTTGTTATCGCTGCGCTTTATAAATGCAAAAATATTGCATATTGCAAGAGTTTCGTAACATGGCTGATGTTGTGTGTCTGCAGATACCCTACCCTGTCATAAACTCACTAGTTGCCGGACGGAGACAAAATCTGTCAGAACTAAGGTGAATGTCCGCACAAGATTTATAGGTCTGTGTTTACAGCATTTATCTACAGCTGATTGCCAGTGTGCTGACTGATTATCTAACGCACTTAATAACAGTTCGGAATATCATTAAGCATGTACTTTTAGTGGTAATGTATTTATTTGGTACAAATGGGGTCGAGGTTTGAGAAAAAGCTGTCCTTGTTTCTTTCCGAACTATTGCCTACCAGTTAGGTATTGTGTGAGAAGAGATCTAACTTCCCTTCCTCCGGGTTAATATAATAATGAGACGGAGTAAAACACCAATCAATCCAAATTATTACTCTATATATGTATGTATGTATAGACAATTAAACATTATAGCTGAGTTGCGTTTGTAAATATTTGTCCAATGTGGTCACTGAATTAAAACAAAAAAATATGTTATGCCTTAATTAGTTTTAGACCGGGCTGAACTGATGTATTTTTCGAGCAATTTGCAGTTTCAAGTGTGAATTGCTATAAATTACTCGAATAAAAATTAATTGGACATATTGTGAATGTTATTTTAAAAATCCCAATAGGCAAAGAAAGGGGACTGTAACAAGTTATACTTTGACAAGCATTTTCGAACAGCAAAAAGAATTCAGATAATTGAAGGTTTGTAGAAACAAAGATCACGAGATATAATGGTGAACGAGACAGATGCATTCTTGCCGATGTAGTTTCCTTACATATACCGGTATCTACAGAAGACTGCCGATGTAGATTCCTTACATATACCTGTATCTACGGAAGGCTGCCGATGTAGATTGCTAACATATACCGGTATCTACAGAAGACTGCCGATGTAGATTCCTTACATATACCGGTATCTACAGAAGACTGCCGATGTAGATTCCTTACATATACCGGTATCTACAAAAGACTGCCGATGTAGATTCCTTACATATACAGGTATCTAAAGAAACATCTTACTAGTGGACATTCTATTTGGTCATATTTAAATATCTATACGTTAACGCCATTGATTTATTTTAGTATATAACAATCAAATTTCGTGTTTCGATATTTATAGTATCAGGAAGTAAGAAGATAAAACAAATATCCTCCAACTTCGACACGCATTTTTTGCTCACATTGTTCCAACCGCTGAAATTCACTTAAAATCGATGTTATACAACCTTTAACTAGAAATACAAATTAAACGTTTTCAATTGAGTTCACCGACTTACAAAGTAATCTGTTCTTCGTGAAATATATTACTATAGCTGCAAACATCTTAATCCTTTGATTATTTTATCCATAGTTAAGCAAACATTTAAGCCTACGATAGATTTCTTTACAAACATTTTTACACAAATGAACAAACATCTTCATTCTTGTACTAGAAGACATATGTTCGCCTTAATCTGGAAACTTCCGTGAGGATTTCGACCAAGCTACGAGCACGAACCTGTTATTCGTTTGAACGGGTACATTGCTTGGTTAACTCTCAACTCTTATAAAAAAAAGTACCATGGTGTACCACAGATTTGCCATTGAATGAGGTCAATGAATCGTGGTATACCATTGTTTTACAACGGCATTTTGGCCTACACCATGGTGCTTTTTTTATAAGGGAATGCAACAGATAGCCAAGCAACAAGTGTCTTGATAGATTATGCTAATCTCACAACAACCGAGTGATGACTGTTTTGGAAAACAAAGCACACTTAAAGAAGTCCGCATATCGTCCGTTAGCCGGTTCACTTAACACTATCGATATTATCTAAGCAAATAGCTCAGCCGTATTGACTGTAAATTAGCCGTTATTAAAAAAATGCGGCAAGGGATCGACACGTGCTCGTATGCAAACTCACAAAAAGCCTAGGAAACTGGCGGTATTATCGAACCCTTGAAGACCTGTTAAAAATACATCTAGGGTCTCTATCAACGGAAAATCAATATTAGAGCATTAGGCTGAGTTCACATAGGACTATACTATTCGGGTATACGGTTCACGTTTTGCAGGGCACGCGGATACCTTAAATCGAACAAGGAAATTTCATAATACCGTGTCATATAAGAGGGCACTATTCGAAAACGCCCTATACCTGCGTTTAGTATAGTATAGTATAGTATAGTGTGAATCGTGCGCGTTCGAATACCGAATAGCGTATAGCGAATACCATATACCGTATACTCCTATGTGAACTCAACCTTAGCGCTGGTATTTCGAGCCCTGGAACATTAAACTAAAAACAAGTAGTTGTGATCGTTCATTTTTATGCAACACGTTTGCTTTGTCTTAAATGGCTGAATTCCAATTGGTAACAGTTGCCATTCAATAATGAAAAGCCAATAAAACCATGTTATCTGTTTTTATCGTATTGTCACATTCCGTAATCTTACCGAACAGCGAAGTGAAATACCATTAAGCACGGCGTAAAATACCAATCAATCAATCAATTAATTTATCATAACGTCATATTCCATAGTCACCGAACAGCTCTCTTCAAATGCATTTTCCATCGGATCATGTACATGTAGTTCCTCCAATGTGAGAAATATCACGGAACGACATTAGAGAATTAGAATCAAGAAATATAGTTATCTGAATTCAGAATTGAAAACTAAGTTAATTTTTTGAGGGTTTATTATTACCGTTTTTCATATTTCACAGCAATTTACTATCATTCATTTTTGTTTTTTTCACAAATTCGAATCTCCGTGCACTTTTTCTAACTAAAACAAAATATTATTCTTACTTCATTACGTTTTAACGAAAAAAAATAATTTGTTGGATTCAAATTGACAATGAAATGTCGATCTAATTTAGGTAAAGATTTTGAATCGGCTCCTGATTTAATAGCAGAATAGTTGTCTCTCCCGAATCATTCGATAAACGATCCTTTTGAAATCCTGCCGATCAAAAAAAAAAAAAGTTTTCCCTCTGCAGAGGAAACGAAACAGAAACGCTTAAAAAGATAAGTTTATGAGATTGAGACTCTTCCCTCGTTGTATCCATTGGGTTTCATTTTGAAACCAGTAAGCGGATCTAAGAAAGACATAATTCCTTTTGTGTTCCGATATGGCCAACCTAGCACCCGGTTTACTAGTTTCCATATACAGGAATATGACATTTTGTACTTAAAATGTCTATTCCTCCCTCACAAAGATCATCTTTAGCATTAAACAAAACCCTTAAGGATTTACTGGTTAAGGCGAAACATTACTGTGTATCAGACAACTTGTAGCTCTCCATTCTCCTTAGCTGATATATTCATCGGTTAACTTCTATTTATTTCAAATACCTGTTTGTCTTTTGGTTTACTTTATATCTTTCCTGGATATCTTGTTTGTCACATATTTCTACACCATCTACATGGTCATTACCTTCTTTCAAAATGTCTATGTGTCAGCCATAAATCGAGATTACGGTCTATTCAGAAACTTGCATCTGGGAGTTGATCTAGAAGATGAGATAATTCGTCGGTTTTAATTAATCGACATCCTGTGCCAGTGCCATTAACTTTTAGAAATATATATGCCATTTGGGCGACATCTCACATCAGACAAAATTATTCCAATTACGATAGTCGTTAACTGGGCTAAATCTCAATTCAATAATTGAGACAACAATACAACTAAGAAACGCCTATTTCTTTTAAACAACGCCAAATATTGAAGTTAGCTGATTCCATCTTATTACTGAGAGCAGTTGCTCCTCGAGAACACCGGAACCAAAGCTTCCCGGGGGACTCTTCCACAAGAGTTACGTAATTAAAGCCTTTTAAAAATTAATGTGTAATCCGCTGGTTCCGGTAGACACAAATATCCAACCTGTTTGTTCAAACAGTTGGAGGTCTGATAAGATGTGTAAGATTTGTTTGATGAAATGCAAAACATGATCAATATTTTATGAAGAAGTATCTGGTATTGGTCTATTCAATGAGACAATAATGAATCGCATAAACAGCTCAATGAAGAGTTCAATTCAGTTCACTGGATACTGACACACCTCCTTAGCTCAAAACGCTATGATTAGTAAATTACCGGTCTTCTCGGTAACAATGCTGTCTTTACTTAGCAGTAGAGGAAAATTAACTTTCCAACATTTTGGAAACGCTTCACATCTTGGTTGTGATAATGTCGATTATTGTTAGAATACACCGCTGTCATATCAGTGAAATACCCGTAAGCACGGCTTAAAACACTAATCAAGCAATACGGTGTTCTCGGAACTTTGTATTGAAGCAATGAAACGAAGAGGTGTGCTGAAATGATATGCAGTGTGCAATATACACCAACCCCGGATATAGAATCAAGTGGAATGTCTTGTGCGCTTGTAGTATTGTTATCCCAATTATCAAAGGCCAGTTTGTATACAACGCGTTGGAATCAAGCGAAATCTAATCAGGCAATCACACCAGCGTCAATCAGTAAACATTTGAAATTTGCTGTCCGTTAAGAAAATTTCACCTGTCGCCTTCTAATTATAAAGTCTGTGGATTATCGAAGACAGACGTTTCATTCTCATAGATTTTCAAAGGCGTAAATTTCCCTCGTGGATTGACATAGTTTTGGCGAGGAGCTCGTGCCCACGTTCCGAACTCCGCATGATCTGATTGACTCTAATTAAAAAAGACTTATAATTTGTTTTGTTGTAGATTTAACTATATTATAAATACCAACAAGGCAAATATCGGTAATACAAATATACTTGCGTCAGGCAAACTACTCGCAGCCGATTAAACGCGATGGCACACCGGGACTTATTTTCTTGCTGCGGTTTTCCCAGTAAGAAACAAAAGATATATATATATAATCTGCAACCTCGTAAATCCAAACGTTTAAAGATATATCACTTGGTCAATAAGCAGTCCTTTACATTTTGTCTCTTGGCAATTACTGGCAAATTACTATGAGAATAGTAGTATAGGAAATAGTGTTCATGGTTCCAAGGTTGTGGAATGTCGTGTGTCTATAAAACTGTCCTGGTCTTGTCACACACTCACCAGCTGCAGGACAGAGAAAAATCTGTCAAATACACAGAAAATGTAATTAATTATATATCTGTGTTTACAACGTTAATCAAGAGTGGATGGTCAGCCGTACTAACTGATTGTCTTCGGCACGATTGCCTGTCCACTACCTTTTCATTGGTGATCATCCTCACCAGAAAACAGAATGCATGCCTCGAGTTATGCTTTCTTAATGGCGAAGTGTAAGACACAAATTCTGCTGGAAATCCAACCTTTAAGTTTTGTGTGTTTATCGGTTGGTTGTTTGTTTTAATAGTGATTAATGCAGTTGTAGTTTTGTTAAATGCAACGTTCAAGTGGTTGAATACAATTTAGTGAAACCAACATTCAAGTTTTCTTCAACGGCCATTTCGATAAATCTCACCTGAATATTAACCCAGGGGAAGCGTTCATTTTAAATGTATAGTACAATACCTTAGTAATTTATATTACAGCCACACACCAAATAGTCGGACATTTGTTCAAAATGCGCGTTTTGGGTAGGTCAGCCTAGATAGCCTCTCCCGCTGTTTTATGGGATTTTCTATGCACCCGATTACCATGGTCCTTTGTCGGTGACACAGATTCTGACCTTGGGATTATGCCAGATGGTTGTGAACGAACAATGGCGCATGGGAATTAGGTAACAAGATGGCTTGAGAAGTTCGATAGCTGGTTGCCAGAGAAAGTTTTAGACTAAATGCAGTCGAAAATTGATGAGTGCAGGTAACGAGCTATAAAATGAAAGCTTTATGTATATCAACAGACGTTTTTCACTTTGATTCCGTTTGAAACGATTTTACTTTCCGTGCAGTTTGGATAAAAAAAATTTCAATCTACAAGACGTTTTCGAATGAAGCTGTACCGTCGGTATAGTATAATGACGGTACCTGGATCTAGTTTTGGGTAAAAGTTTACAGTATACATTTATTTTCTGTCAAGACTCTTTTGGATTTATCATCTTAGCTTTCCCTGTTGATGATTATTGGTAAGATTTTGTAATTCAGACACTTCTCTGCGTTGAACAAAAGTGGCTTTTTATTTAACACAAAACGTTCGCAAAACATCTGTGAATGTCCAAATAAATAACCATTTCATTTAATAATAATGGTGTCTTGTTTTTTATATACCAGGTCGTACTCATTTCCTACTCCACTATTGTTGTATACGGGTTTGTGTTAGAAACATTACACTTCGATTGATTTGGGTTTAAAGAAACTAGGATGGTATATTTATTAATCCACGAGGGATCAACTGTCTGGTAGTTTGCCTCACATAAACGCCCTTCCTTTCATTGAGGAAGCGCTTATAGTGTTTCCGCAAGCCGACCTCTAAAACTGGCTGAGTGAAATCGAAAAATATCTCCAGGAAGAATCATTCAGCGTCAGTGAAACCTGTGTCTACGCTAAAATGGATATGTTGGGAACAAAAGCTGGCTTTGTTAACACCAGTGTGAAATAAAATTGCTTCAAGGCTTCTTCAGGCCACAAACAAAAAGAGTGTGCCATATAACTGTTAAACGTACTCTTGTAAAATGATCGAAGAGATTATTCATTGACTGGAGTTATTTGAGAAAGGAAGTGGGTTACAGGGGCTGTTCGTTTGACTGGTGTTAAGCGCCGTCCTGAAAGTTATATCATTAGTATTTAAGATCAGACCATTTCACATGACTTTACAGATCATATAGCTAAAGATTGTCTCATTCGTGTGTGGCTACTTTGACACGGTACACAACTTCACACCCAGTCTAGATGCAGAGTTCTGTATCTCTGATCGTCTATCATACCATGTAGCCGTAGAGATCCTAATCGTGTAATTTTAAGTTTTTACACTTACCGACTTTTATGTGTTCCATTAACTACTATCCAGTTACGTTTTGTATTCTGAACGCTGTGATACA
>JAQQZZ010149073.1:0-12681 GCA_030265115.1 Mopalia vespertina | reverse complement strand
TGCCGAATATCTTGTTAGCTACATTTTTAACAATATTTTATACACCATATTCATGGTTATTACCTTCTCGAGATGTCCGTAGGTTACCCATAACACAACTCGAGATTAAGGTTTATTAAGAAACTTTTCTCTAGGAGTTATCTAGAACATAAGATGATTCATGGATTTAAATTAATCTACATTCCTGTGCCAGTGTGATTGCATTTAGAAATATATGAGGCGGCAATTGTATACTCTTGCCTTGCATTATTTATAATAAAAAAACTTGATTCTAGTGTGCAGTTTACCGAGGCACAATATATTTTAATCGGCTGTTTGAGTTTCTTGTTCATCCATATCTAAGACGTTAACTTTAACTTCATCCTCTAAGCCCACGTTAGAGGGCTAATAAGCGAGATTTGTTTGCAGCAACAAAGCTCACACTACACCTTCAATACCTGGTCCCTGATTCCTATTGCTCTGGTGCTCTCTGCAAGGCTAGGGCGTACATGTAGCCGATCTGTTTGTGGTGTCTTTGCACTGACTGACCTGTCTGTGTTTGTTGTCAGTGGCGTTGAGGGTGAATGCCTTCATATTTTTGGCTGGCTCGCCGCCACGTGAGTGAAATAACCTCAAGTTCGATGTTGAGCCCCAATCAAACAAACAAGCGATAACTGGTAAGGCAAACTAGCAATCCTGCAATAAAAAGACAACGGTATAATTAGCAAACCGAATAAAGGACCGATATACTGTCATGTAACATTTTTGCAGAATGAACATAACAAAGACACGTAGAGGTCCACGCCAAATACTCAACGTACTCACAAACAAATACATACAATTAAGTGGGCGGTCTCAACACTACCTCCAAGAGATTCTTGTAATTTGAAGGTTTTTGGTACAAATCTGGTAGCATACCTTGACATTATGTGAAAATTGAGGATTATTTTCCCCACAATGTTTTTTTTTGGTGTAGTGCTTAGTTCATATTACTGTAAGGTTTTAAGCATACATTTGTTTAGCCAATGTAAACATGTTGAACTGTTCCGTCCATTCCGTACAATTTGAATCAATGAATGGATAAATGAGAGACACAGGATAAGCTACTTTACTTCAATTGTGTCTCATTGTGAATAAAATTCCTTCTAAACCAACCGGGCGGTTTCTTGATGCCCGGGTACTCTTAGAACTAAGGGGCAGAATTAACTCTGTTTGTTAGATCATTTGACCTTGTTTATTTTACTACTTTATACTGGTATATAACTTCTACCTCTCCTATTTTTTGTGTAGTCAATTTACACCTGATGATGATACAGGCATGTGTATCGAAACGTTGTGTTCTATCACATAACAAGAAGTGGTTATCCAGAAATTCTATAATTATGTTACCCCACTTCTAAATGTCGTTCAAAACTTAAAGTTCGCTGTCATATTATCTTCATTACATCAAGTACATTCATTTTCTTAAGATGTTTAAGTGCATTGAAAGTTGACTTTCCTGGTACATGTGGTTATGCAAGCATTCATGTGTATACCGACATATATTAACATGCATATTGAGCGTTATCTTGCATAAGAGCAATTTAAGGACACAGACCTGTCGTATGTATGTATGAGTTATGCCTACATATAAACTAACAAGATGGATAGCAAAAGTACAAGCAACTTCCATAATCCCAAACTTTGCTGATTAATTACTGTGAAGTTACTCGGTAGCATATAGGAAGAGAGAAAAGCTATAAGAGAGGTACGGTTACCATACACAATAGAACATAACACAAGGATTTATGGATTACAACTTTTGGCTTATTATGGATGCAACGTTTCAAAGTCTATTCAGACATTGTTCTGAAGCAAATATGATCAACAGTTGCAACACATTAATGTATATACAGTTTTCTAGCGTGACGAAGCATGCAAATAATGTGTTAAATTTGGTAAGTGTTGATTGCGTGTTTTGACATTCTTCCAGTCGATCACCTGTCGTGAGTGCGATTGCAGGTGGTCAGAAAGGGCTGATTTGGAAACTTTTTGTTACGTTGATGTTCTGTGTTCTTTGAGCAACGATATTCGCAACTGATAAACATACAGACAAATTGTACTTTGTGTGAACATTGGTTAGCAATCTCAAGGTGTTTAAATCCAATGGGGTATTCGGAAAGTTGGCAAGGGAGCTCATTTTATCTTTGCAAGGCGGTGCTCTGGCGTCAGATCATTCGTTGAAGAACTTCGCAGTTTTCATTTTGTTTTTTGTTCAGAACATAATGTACTCCCAAACTAAAATTTTCCTATTTTAAAACAATATGAAATTCGTTTAAAGTTATATAATTGGGGGAAATAGTGTAGGCATACGTTGGTAAATATGCTCCCGGCAAAGAAAATGTAGCATTTTGATGCATATTCATATATCTATCACTGCCGAGCGTAATGATCATTCTACAGTAACGAGAATTTTGCGAGGTTTACTTGATTGGCTGAGGTTTCTGTTATAAGGGACTCTTTACATGTTTAATAATTGTTCTTGTAGCGTTCTATTTAAGGCACGTCGCAGTTGACTCAACGTGCTGATCGATTTTCTCATTCTATATCTGTAGCAAATAACTTTACAATATTACCCTGGTGAATTAATTCAAGTTGCCTTTTCCTTTTTTTCATGTATAAAGTTGACCCGAAGTTGGCCAGCGTCCGTGTCGTTCTAAAAAAAAATGGCTGATAAACAAGGCAAGGGGGAGACAGAAAATCTACTAGACCTACAACCAGCAAAAGAAACATCCGTCACATCTCTGAGACCCTACAAGTTTGGATTCTTGGCTGTTTTTGCAGCTCGAGGCCTCATGGTTTCATATTTTCCCCTATATCTAAAACAGTTAGGTCTTAATCCAATGGATATTGGCATTGTCATGTTTTTCCGTTCTGTGGGAGGCTTTGTCGGTGGAGCATTTGTCCCTTGTTTAAAGTCAATAACTTCAAGACAAAAAAGTATGCTTTTATCTTTTGCTGGAATTTTGTTGGTTTCTGGTTTGGCCATGGGTTTTCTGTCAGCACCAACTCTCTCAACACGTTGTCGTGTTTCTGTTAACAACTCACACCCTGGCATATCCACTGGAGATGATGATTCTGTACATTCAACAGACTTTACCTGGATGTATCGAGAAGACTTTAATTATTTAGTGGTTTTAGGCAGTTTAATAATGTTCCTATCGGAGTTCTCTGGATTTGGAATCGATACAATACAGCACGCGATGACCATGGTGGCATTAGGAAAAGGGAATAGTCATGAGTATGGGTCTTTTAGAGCTTGGGGTGCCTTTGGACGTACCATAACGTGAGTATATTTAACCGCTAGAAAAAAAGTAAATATTCCTCGATGATTAAGTCGACTCGAGTTAATTAACACTCGTTTCTAGCACTTCACCAGCGCACTCGATTGTTTATCTCATCTATGACTTTAGTCTATACTTACAGCTGGTCAGCATAGACTTATGACCAGCAGATGATCAAACGACCGGCTCCCGAGCATTTCCTGACGAAACAGTTACGTGACAATGACTACTCATTAATCGTCTTGCTTGACCTATAACCATTTGCTTTCACCGGTACATGAATAATTGTGTAAAGGATTTAGTTTCAAGTAATAAACCAACGTGATTGGTCAGCTGATAAAAACGAATTTACTTCTTTAATTTTGAAGTCCTCATATATATTCATCATTGGAATTAAAGCCATAAATAAAATGGGATACACGAGCGTATTGCAGTAAATGGTTACGTCAGAATCTGAATTATCGTTCCTGGTAATCTTATGTAACACTTAGAAATAAGAGTTCTTTGAGGGTTCTTTAGAAAAGAGGATAATTCTATATGGAACTAGGATGATTCTGTATGGAATCATTACGCACAAACGGTTCTTTGGTATGAAAAGAAAGGGATAAATACTTTGAACAGTTGATGTGAGGGTTCCATACAGAACCAATAAGAGATCCACCAGAGCCGTGACTGAGGTTCCATTAGAGCCATATAGTACGTTGGGCGATATTAAACACAATACTGCCGACTTGTCTACGCCTAAGTAATAAGACGACAGCTTTAAATGGCAACAACCGTTTTGTAACATTTTCTTTATTCAGGCAATTATTGTAACATATCGATATGGCCGGGTGGGCAAATATATAGAGCAAAAAATAAAACATCCAATCGCATAGGTGTGTTCTCAGATAACCACACAAACCATACGAAATAGTACTTATGACACGAAACCAATGCAGCGCTTATAACAGTTCATTCAATTGAGTCGTGATTTTTAAGCGAATATTACTGTATCAAATATTTAAACTGGTTTATATATTTCACTACCGGTTGTCACGTCTTTCTGGAACGTCTTTCTGTGTGTTCTATGCCACTGAACAAAACACAATATGTTACAAACGTGATCAAGTTCCCAGTCTATTTTGCAAGTGATGTTTTGTTTTATAATTGATCTTTTCTTTTCTTTTCTTTTCTTTGACAAGACTTATTCCCACGGGATTTTTGTTATGGTGCACCCAGAATACAGTAAAGATATGTGGCGGGTTCTTCGCTATTGTCAAATATAACCTTGTCAGCTATGTTTTCATGGGGATCTCCTTCTCCCTGCTTCTTAATGTCAACAATATGCAAGAGGATGACAATCCTAAACTGGAAGAAGACAGCTCCCACACGGAAGAAGATGAAAACTATTCATCTCAAGACGACAGCGCCAACTTTAAAGACGTTGACAGCTCAGACATACTAGAGGGAGACAAATCTAATATACAAGCTAACCAAGTCCCTTCAAATTACGCAAAAGTACGTAATCCAACCCAAAGAACTGTTTTTTTGGTTTATTTATCCCAACGTTGCATTGACAATAAATTGAATTTGTACATCAAATCTACCTTGATTCCCTCTGGGGATTAATATTGTATATGAAGGTACCCTGCATTTGGCATATTTGAGAGGCGGAACCAGTACAGTTGGGTATAACATCTTTACGAGTGAAGTTCCTAAACCCTGATCTCCTGTTAGACAGCATCAGGATGGGGTCAGGTGATTACAACACACAGCAAGTTGGGCATCTTATTTTCTCATATACTAGTATATCATTGTCACATGGCGTGACTTCGGTGGTTTTGTTAAAATAGTACAAAATTGTTGTCATAAATTCTTAAAACTAAAATTACTTTGTTCTTTAGGTAGAGCATTGTATATAATCGTGTACTTTCCTATATACTTAAAGCATTTATGCTTGCTGGCTGTCATTTGTTTAAGGGAGATAACCGGGAATTAACTTTGTGTAGCCTACACGGTTGAAAAGAATGAAGCAACCAATTAATAAATACTCCAAGCTATTATAAAATAAAAATACTTATATTTTTTGTTTTTAATCAAGGACGACTGCAGCCATTTAACATCGTCTGAGCATGACACACTGCTACATCTTTTGTGCAGCATTAAGGTCCTTCCCTGGTTGTTTGTGTTGCTATCCAGGAGCATGTTTTGTGCAGTCACCCAAGGTTTTCTTAATTGGTACATGGACAATTTAGGTACAGTCATGTTCTATCGTCTGCTGTATTTTTGTAATGCAATAATTTATCTAGTAATAATATATAATATTTGCTACAGCCTGGTGGGTTAAATATTAAAATGCATGAACTAAATAAAATTGATGACATTTTGTTTATGCAATACACCAATCAATCAAATATGCAATAAAGTTCGTCATTGTAACAGGTCTTTTACAATTTTTTTGAACTCATATTTAGTCCTGACAAAGAAAGACAGAAATCGTCTTAATGCGAAATACTAAGGCTCTAGTAAAACCACGGTGCAATATTTAAATAAATTATATTCTTACAAAAAAAATATAAAACTATCCTTGCTTGTAAACGTGCAGGATGTCATTTTATCAGCTAACTGTAAATGACCCTAAGTTTGTAACCTGTCTAGGAGCGGATCCTCTCTTAATTGGAGTTTCAAATGGGGTTACAACAACAACGGAGTTCTTCGTGTTTTTTCTGACACCATTCCTGATAAGGAAGTTCGGACATACCAGTCTTGCTACTGCTGGCATCATGTCGTACATCATCAGATTGTTGGTGCTTTCATTCATTTCTCAACCTATTTGGATCATTCTCCTGGAAATTCTTGAAGGTATGTTTTTTGTTAAACAAAGGAAATCAACACCTGGAGCTTTGTGCTGCCCTATGTCGGAGTATTCCTGGGTCATTTCCGTTTTGTAAATAATAAAATCGGGTGAAGAGCGGGTGATCCAAAATGGAGGGGCTTGTTTGTTGTTTATATCTGAAGGTCATCTTCGTGTTGATATGATGACGACATCCGAGCTACACTATTATTAAATTACAGAGAACACTGTTTGTAATATTTGCAACGAGTCATACATTAGAAGGGAAGAGTTTTTGTAAAAATGAGATTTCACCCGAGGGTTGTTTGGTGTGGAGTATTTTGGTTCATTTCCACGCATGCGCACAAAAGATCCGCCATTTGACATTACACGTTTTCTTGTAACATTATTGCTCATGTCGGAACATCCTTCGAAACTTTCCGTACCGGTACAGTTATCTCGTAGGCGAATGGAAGCAATAATATTACACGAAAACGAGTAATGTTAACTGCCGGATGTTTTGTGTGCATGCGGGGAAAATAACCAAAGTACTGCGCGGTTTTATACAAAAAAATGACACGCCACTGAAGCCCGTTTCTTGGGTAAAATCACATTTGAACAAAACACCGTTCCTTTCTTATGTATGACTTGTTGCAAATAATCAAAAATTGTCCTCTATTAGTAATTTAATAAAAAAAACCCTGCTCCAGTGTCATATCAACACAAGAATAGCCTTCAGACATAAACAATAAACACGTGGATAGGTGGGCCATCTAAAATGACCCGTATAATGCCCGAGATTATTTACGGTACGGAAATGGCCGAGGGATGTTCCGACATGATTATTGCTTCCATTCACCACCGAGATATCACTACGCATACGGAAAGTCGAAGGTTGTTCCGACATGCCAGCGCCCCTGTGCTGTCAAAGCTAAGAGGTAATGTGAAACCAATATGTTTTGTATCGCGTATAATCTTTGTCCAGTCTTGTCAATTCTTTTTGTCTGGGACATCGTTATAAAATGGGTGCAATGACTCTAAGAACTGCATAAAACACCAATATTACAATTGTATGATCTACAGATTTAAAAACTATTTGAGTGTTGATGACTGTTCTATTTAATGATGGACAACTTATTCGAGGGTCAAAATTGACAATTTTTTATTCATTTCATTTTTAGGACATTCTTTGTTTTTCTTCTTGCATTCGGTGAAGAAATGACATAAACATTCCAGTTAGAAGCAATTAGTTTTAGGCTGGAAAATTGTGATGCAGTGCTTTGCAAGTGTACAGCTACATGGGTTATGCACAATTTTAGCACTTCATTTTTTGTCAAACTTTAAATTTTGAACTTTGTTTTCTCAAAAACACGTTGAACTGCACCCGTGAAATTCGGTATGCTTATTAGTGACATAATAATCTAGAAAATGGTAATTTTTAATTAATTTTTAATTAATTCTGAAAATTTGACTTTCTGCATTAAATGATTAATAATTTTAAAAAAAATGCCGTATTAAAAAAAAATTAGATACCCTTTGCTAGAGTATTATGTCACGAATAAGCATGCTAAATTGCATGGGTTTAGCTCAAAGGGTTTCCAGTACAACTGAGTTGAAAATTTTATTTTCGACAAAAAATGAAGTGTTTCTCGTGTGGTATACTGGACTCTCATTTAAATGAATTCAATTAAGTCACTCGATCTGTTGATAGACCTTTGGAACGAAAAACATCCTCATAACTTATCGTTTTTCAGCATAGTTCAGCTTCGCTAGACAAAGCTCTATTTTCAGTTCTGTAAGTCTGGGTTTTTTTTTTTAGCAAAATCACACTAGGCGGTTGAGCTGTCCCTAACGATTTAATGGGACCATATTTAATTTGAGAAAAAAATACAATTTCCGTGAATTATTTTTTTCGGACGCATCAAATATCCCTAAGACGGCTTAGTCTGTACTTGTATGTGGGTGTATCAGGAAGAAGATGAAATACACTGTACATTAACCGCCTCAATCATTGTGCGCTCTTATAAAGTTCGTCTGTGGGTTTGATGCACTGTCATTCTTCAGTCGCATATGAAACACATCAACCCTTTGTCCATTGCCGTAATGGCTTTGTAGTGGCTCGGAATAAAATGAGCCGTAGCGTTCTTGGGCAGGCCTCTTTGTTCTTTGATGTATAGAAGTCATATTTTTGAAACACTTTTTTTAAAAATTACTTTTCGTTTAGCAACATTGAACAGAATTATACAATTTCTGGATAACCACTTCTGGTTTTGTTATAGAACACAACGTTTGATACATATGCCTGTATCGTCATCAGGTGTAAATTGACTAAAAAAAACCTAACAGAATTACAATAAGACTTGATGACTTGATGTCAAATATTTTAAAATATTGCATGTTGTTATTGGGTCTGCAGTTAAACGTAATGCACGGATATGTTTGAAAATGACAAATTAATGTAGTTGAAATGTGAAATATTGGGTTTAGTCGCTTTTCCTTGAATTGTGGGATTGCGGCGGGGTTGCTTTTAGGGCCCCTGTCTCTTAATCTTGATCATTTTCTATTTGCAGGTGCTATGTTTGCCATCCTGTGGTCCTCCCTTGTATCGTATCTGAGTACCCAAGTTCATCGTGACAGACAAAGTCAAATGCAGGGCCTCATACTTGTTGTCAAGGTTCTGGGGTCAAGCGTAGGTTACTTATTAAGTGGGTACCTAACTCAGCTGCTTGGCGCCAGGGCCATGTTCCAGATCTTCGCTGTTTGTGCATCTTTTGTCTCTGTGGTGTTTATTCTTACTCAAATTATCCAGTTGAATTGGATTGGTAATATATTTGGTCGTTTGTACAAAACATTCATTCAGCGTAACAGAACCGCGAATTGTATCGATTAAATGTCTTTATTACGTGTTACATTTTGTGTTTCCCCTTGCATACACTAATGTCTTTTGTAACCCAAAGAATGGTGTCCACAATCACTTTAAAAAAAATAAAATAAATTATCAATTTCTTAACAACTCCAAAAGAACTTCACTTTGTATAATTTTGTCAATTGATTTATTGACTGACTGTCCGGCTTGTTGGTTGTTGTTGTAGATGTTGGATAGAATGAACAACTTACTCTGTGCCTTGATTAATTTATCAGACTCTTTGTAAGGCTGTTTAGTAAAGCTGGAAAAGATAAGTTGATAATAAGATATCAGAATACCTTATTACATATTGGGAAAGAAAACACAAAAATGGCAAACAGGAAAAAATTTGCTTTGATTATGGCAGCAGTTCTTAGTCACCAAATACAATTAACGACAAGTACCTGCAAATAGATAACATTCTCCTTGATTAAATAAATCCATTTTAATGAAGCCAACATACCCATAATAAACAATTCACGGTTATATGAGGTGACGATAAGTAAGATTTATGACATCACTGGTGATACATCCAATGCCTCCTATTAGTAATATATATAGAATAACAATGAAACAATGTGGCTTGGTCTATTTCGCATTACACCATTGTACAAACATACCATTGCTCTATCTCGTGTGACCTTCAAATTTATAACATTCCGTTCTTAGAGCTTATGGAATAAAAACAGACTTCTAATGCAAATATGGAAGATTCTCTGTGTTATATTATTTTTCTATTTTATAATTTTATTTACAAACCTGCACGTTGGTTAAGTAGTTTAAAATTAAATTTTCATTGTTATTGCTTGTATACTTTTTTCCATTTGGGATAGAACAAACCGACTTTGGGTTATAGTTTTACTGAATTATCTCCATTATTGATTGTGATCATATTTGAACTCAGTGAATAAAGATTCATTTTTAAAAAATCATATACATATATGTATATGCTCAGTCGGTAGAGTGTTGGGCCTTTAACCCAAAGGTCGCGGGTTCGAATCCCGGTGGAGGCAAGCAAATTTTTCTCTCTTCATTTATTCAAAATATATATATGCTCTGTCTTTTGATCGTTACATCACAGTCTTGTGTCATTATGTTAGGATATTCTGCTTCACCAGTGTTACCGTTTGATGTTGTGACTTGGGAATCCAATGATTGGTCGGTACTTTATGGATTGGACTGGAGATCACGGACTCTGTAGACAGTGCATGCATCCTCCATTTATAAATTAACATCTAATTGATAATCAATTGAGGCCTCCACGATCAAGTGGTCTACAGTGTAGATTGTCGCATTTGTACGCAGTTTCCCTCGAACAGTAATGCCTGACAGTGGTCGTTAATTGGGAGTTTATCATCACTATACCAGATTGAGGTTGCTTTTCTTGAATACTTGGGATCGTACTTGCTGTCCCAGTTGCTGAGAGTAAGTGGGGGGCTGAAAGTGTTGATCTACAGACTACTCCGTTCAAATGAGCTTATTGATGGTTGGGACAAAAGGGACATTCCTTTATCATTTTTAACCAAAGGCTGTTCTTTTACGAATAAAACAACACTGATCTACATTCAATATATATAAATATATAACGAAAGAGTACAACCCCAGTGGAGACGAGCAAAATTTTCATTTTCTACATTAAAAATATAAATAAAAGATGAATAAAAAAGATAGCTAATATTAATGTGAGAGTAAAAGCATCAATCTGTGCTCGATGGACGGTCTATAGTGATATTGGAGGATAATTCCCGCCAATTAATGAAATATCGATCTATATTACCAAGTCACAATATGAAAAGGTTTTAGTGTTAGCATATCAAGTAATAACATTAAAAGATCCCTTTTGGTGTTATCATTGCTTGGAGGTAAATTGCAATGATAGTATGGTCACCACCACGCCATGAACACGGACATTTCCCCGAATAAAGATAAACAATTTGCTACACGAGGCAGCTATAGTGATAGAGAGGAATGGAGGAAAGTTGTGATTTTAATTAGGGGAGAATTATTTGTAATGGGAAACCTGTCATTGCCTAGAGGGGACAAATGTACACCATACTGAAGATATTGATTTTATGCCTTAGGCCTCTCAAACGGTTATCTTTTCGATATAACGGTATGCCAATGCAAAGATCGACAGGGTTTCTTTGTGTCTTTGATTGGGGCTTGTGATAAAGTATATAAAATGTTTAGGAATTGTTACCGCCTAAAGCCTGAATCGGAGAGTGAAATGGAGACTGTGTGGTCGGTCCCTAATGCCCCACCTGAACGTAAAAGGCGGCTGCAAGACTCTCCAGCCTCTTCAAGTAAATCAAGTGGGAAAAAAGTTAAAGCAACTGATACTAACGCCAGTAATGACGAAACAAACTGTACTGTATTCATGTTGCCGGCAGGCGGGGGTTCCTTGCTAAAGATCAATCAGATCAAATTTGGCCAAGCTCTCCATAAAAAGGTTGGTGCAGTCAAGTTAGTTAAGCCAATATCAGGTGGTAAATTTCTAATTAATTGCTCCAGTCAAAAACAAGTAAAGCTGCTCTTGTCTACTACATCTATCTGTAATGTTGATGTTACTTGCAAAACGGGAGGGCCGGTTAGTCCACGGGGGGTTATTAGCGGAGTTATGGAGGATATCACTGAAACTGATCTGCTTAAATTTCTGAAAAAATCCCATAAAGTATCCGCTGTTCAGAGAATAACATCTGGTAGAGACAAGTCTCCAACCACTTCTGTTATACTGTCATTTAGTTCTCAGTCATTGCCTGCAGAGGTTACTCTGGGTTACCAGGTCTTTAAAGTCAAACAATACATCCCTCGGGTACCCCGCTGTTTTAAATGTTGTCGTTTTGGACACCTGGCAGCCTCCTGTCGATCGAAAGTCCGTTGTGTCCGCTGTGGTGGAGAGCATACCTTTGAAAATTGTCATGTCCATGATCCTGTCTGTTGCAACTGCGGCGGTGCTCATTCCGCTGCGTATGGAGGATGCCCCACTAAGAAACAGGCTGACCAAGTTCAGTTCGTACGTATAACAGAAAAGGTGTCGTATTCAGATGCTGTCAAAGTCGTGAAAGATAATTTGGCCTCCAGATCTACAGCTATATCTAACAACACTATTCCCAGCTCATCTGTTCCAAATGTTCTAAGCACAGCTCCACAGCCGGCTGTGTCAATACGGCCTGTTGTAACTCCGGAACCTCGTGAAACGCAGACTGTTTCAATAATTACAGAACAAACTATGGTTAAAGTAATTAGTTTCATTGTGGAAATCTTCTTCACTTGTTTTAAACAAGAGAAAAGCTCAGATAATATATCTTTCATAGTCAAATGTGCCAGTAAACATTTTGGCTCTGGTATCATTAGCCAAGATTCTCTAGTCAGTATAATAGAAGCTCAGTCTAAGGAAAACGATAATGAATATTAAAGTTTACATTATTTTAATAATGGGTTTGTCCATATTACACCAAAATATTTGTAGTTTGATTTCTCATGGCCAGGAACTTAAATATTATGTTTGTAATCTTGAAATTAAACCTGATATCATCTGTCTCCAGGAGACCTTCCTTAAGCCCAATCTCGACTTTACCTTACCCGGCTATGCTGTCATCAGGTCGGATAGAGATGGGAACCGGGGTGGACTAGCTGTGTTAGTTAAGCATGGTATTGCA
>JAQQZZ010149062.1:0-12682 GCA_030265115.1 Mopalia vespertina | reverse complement strand
TAATAAGACACTTTTTTAAACTTTTATTTTTTTTTAATAGGTTTTACACAGCACCCCCCCCCCCCCAATAGTTTACTAATCAGTGGTTCACTAACCCATATATTGGAAACAAATTATTAACTGGTCACCCATACATGTACATTTTCTGATCAGTCTAAATGAATTTTCTTGATGTCTTTCAATCACATGGCAGAGCTATTTGTTAAATGTTTTTTGCTTCCCATCGAATCAATAATCGGGAGACTATATGGAGTTAGGTGCATGATTACCTTTTCACGCAGTTTCTCGCATTACTTGTCATGTACAGGCAATCAGCCGAGGCGTTTTATCTTTAACGTCACGTGATGTTTTACCGAGAATAAATGATAATAAAGCCAAGGGTGCACCTTAATATATGGCACTGCTTGCTCAAATCTAAGTATCTTTAAAAATATAGGGGAAGAAAATGAGTGCAAATTTTAAATATATAGGTTTCTTTCCTGGGTAATATTTCATTAGAGAAATCCATAAATCTGTGTTAATTATGGATGTTTACAAGGTGCAGCCATCTCTCCACACATTAAATCGCCTGGGCATGTTCTAGGTGTCAACACACTGGACCATAGAGGTCTACAGTAGATAGCCCTGTTGTCTGGAATTGATTTAACTGGGCTTGCTATGTTCACTCAATCCTCTTAACATCTGTTAAAGAATTCCTCATCAAAGATATAAAATTACAGCATCTGTCTTGCTTACTAGTTTTACCAGTGATGAGCTTTACGCCCCCACACTCTGATAACCACTACTTACCAGTTTGACCTTTGGTAAGCCCCCCCCCCCCCCCCCCAGCTCTTTCCCTACTCCCTAACCATAATTTAACATGGTTACCATCCCCTTTTGTGTTTTTCCCCTAGCACCCTGAAGTTGCTCAAACTTTTTCATACACTGGGGCCAGTTGTCCAAAGCACTACTAAATTTAATCCTAGCTTAGATTATGTTAATCCATGTTAAAGGCCTATTAGAGACTAAATTTGGCCTTGAACCCCTGGGCACTGGTGTCCCATATGACAGCCTGCCAGCCCTATCAGTAAAAGAAACCAACCTTAAAGGTCAAGGCAACTAACAAAGCCAAGAGAGTAAAATTACAAAAGGCAAAAACAATGCAACAACAGATTATTAGCTTCTTGACTGATCTGTCCGATACCCTGAATATCAGTATAGAGCCCCACCCCGGCACAGTATATGGACACCTGGACCAATATACCACACTGGCATAGTATACAGACACCTGGACCAATATACCACCCCGGCACAGTATACAGACACCTGGACCAATATACCACCACAGCACAGTATACAGACACCTGGAACAATATACCACCCCGGCACAGTATACAGACACCTGGACCAATAATCCACCCAGGCACAGTATACAGACACCTGGACCAATATCCCACCCAGTCACAAAACACTGTCACCTGGCCTAATATACCATTGACAGTATGGTGAAACACAATAATGAATATTCTACCCAGTCAAACCAGTCACTTCACTAATCCATTAAGTGTAAACCAAGAAAACAACTATGCATTTAAAATTACATACATATATCATGACCTTCAGATTTGACCTTCAAATAACTCTTCGGTTCATAGAACTGGGGAATGAGCTTGAAAATACTCAACGGTTCAAACAACTGTGCCAAAATACAGATTATACAACTTTTCTGTTCATCACTCGTTCAGTTGTCAGTTGCTTTCCATAGTTTTACCTGGGAAAACATTTATCACTTCTCACTTGATCGTCAGCATTATCAATTAGGCGGTAATACATTTTTACCATCATCACTTCCTTCCTCCTGATTTATTTTGACAAATACCTCACCTTTTTGAACTTAACACAAGTCTTTAAATAATTCTTTAAATACAAGCATATGTCTTTAGGTGATTTATTTGTTTGATCAGGGATTGTTAGATTAAAACACAATACCTAAGGTTATTTCACTCATATGCCAACCAAATGGGTGAGGAAAATCAAGTTCAAAGTCGCTGTCAACAAACAAAGAAAGACAGACCAATCACAAGACCAAACACAAAGACATCACAAACAGGTCAGCTTTGTGTTGCCCGTGGCAACAGGAAGCTCCCTCGGTGCCTGCCAGCTTCAGGGGATTACAATTCATGTCAAATATAAGACTGATTGGTGTTTAATAGAAACAATGCCACTGCTTGACTGACTTTTGAATTGACATCAAAATATACTGTACAAAGTACACGCAATGATCAAACTTTATCGGTTGATTTGCTATTTTATAATTTTTAATTATGGTTGAAATTCGTACACAAGGGTACATGTACATGTATACATGCTCATGTATGAGGACTGATTGACCACTTCTCACTCCGCGTTACATACAGTGGAGAACCAATAGAAACCTCGTAAAAACCACCCCCAAGATCGGTGATTATGAAACTGCTCTCAAAATGGTTTCTCGTTCACATGTTCCGAATTGTTCAGTTAGTAGTGAATTTCTGCTTGCATTGGGTATGTGTTTTATTCCATGCTCAATGACATTCTCACTTAATGTTCCTCCAGTGCTAATTAAATACAGAATTGCTATACTCTTAACACACTACCCTTAGCCAGATGTCACTTGACATATTAACACACTGCTTATTGCTTAAATTGGTTAAAATCGTATTTTGATCAACAAACAAATCTTTTAAGTAGAAGTTGTTGCACTGCTTTATTATCTATACTATAATAGCTACACAGGCCTGTGCTCTAATCTTTTCCGGCATATCCTTAATATCGGTCCTCTAAAATTTTGTGAGATAACCTAACATTTACGTTTTCCCCTGGTTTACTGAGTTTTTAAATACATAAATGTGCCTTTGTGAAAAATAAAGCAAAATTGCTTTTGAACACAATCTTCATTGATTATCGGATGATAAAATTTGTCAAATTCAGTAGCAAAATGCAAATTTAGATGAAGACTGCAAACAATTTGGGAAACCTATAAATGAGTCCTCAAATTAAGATTGCAAAACCGTGGGGAACCCCGTTCTGACTGTCTCCCCAACAGAACAGGCCTGGCTACATATAGTATGAACAGCTCTGTATGGCATAGTACCACAATGTATTTCCATCCACTGTAAAGGCAAATGGAGGATTGAGAAGTGCAGTCTTTGAGATTATAAATAATTTCACATAATATTGCAGACCCACACAACAAAGCATTATCATTAATATATTTGTTGCATATTGTTCTATTTGAATGCATGGAAACAAAGTAGTTAAAAGTTTCAAAGGAGAGAAGAGCAGAGTTATCTCCCTTGGTATAGCAGGTGCCCATACAGTTACAGTATTATAGTTAACCAGAGGCATCTGTAGTCACCCTATATCCACTTCTATCTATTTTAGTAGTAAGAACTGCAATGTATTGTAATAAAACCAATTAAAAAATCTAAATATAATTTACATTTGCATACATGTCATGATGAAATAGAGTGTCTTTAATATTGCAACTGTCTGAATAAACAAAAGGTGTCTGTAGTTCAATTTCTTTTACTCTACAAATTAAGCTAGATTTAAAACCAGGATATGGAACGTTCATGTCTTGAGTAATAATTCAGCAAAATAAAGAAATTTAAAACTGGAAACATTATTCTAGTAGTCCATTTTTTGGTTTGATTTGTATTTTATTAGGGCTGTCACCAGTATCACGAGAATGGTTTAACTTGAGAACAGGCAAGGATCACCTTGGCCCTGGAAAGGATCACCTTGGCCCTGGAAGCTCTTGGGTAGCCAGGGGGTTTGAACCAGACTTATTTTACACACAGAGGATCATTGTGGTAATAACTCAGTATAATGAGGAAACTACATGGCATCCAGACTCCTCCAAGTCAGGAGCCAAATACTGTAGATTAAGATGAACAGAAATCAGGATAAAAAAATATTCAATATGTTAAATCAAATCGTGCAGTCATCAGAAGACACATCTGAGCACATATACAGGCATGTAAGGATAGAGACCAAAGCATAAATTCACATAACAATTTAAACGAAAGTAGGAAATAGGGGGAGGGTCCTGAAGTGGTTATTCACTTGTCAATGTATGAATTCAAAACCATTTCTACACTAGAAACGATAAACCGGTCAAAACACCAAATTCAACAAAGCAACAAAAATAAAATCTACAATAAAGTCAACTAAATCTTAAGCATCATTATTTGCTACTGAAAATAACCACATTGTACAGAGAAACACTATGCGTATTTTTCCTCCAACTGAAAAAGAGTGTCAGTAAACAGGGGAGATAACTGATAGTGGCCTACCTGTGGGTTCCAGACCACTCCAGTTGTGTGGTATTGTTTGATGTAGGCGATGAGCTCATTGAATACTCCTGTCAGAGATTTACACCAGTTCACTTGATTTTCATCCCTGTATCAAAAATAGCAAACAGGGTTGAACAAACCAATTTGGCTTTAACAAATTCCCCAACTGTTACACTGATATTTTCAGTCAGCGAAGACGTTGGAGAACTAAAACTCAATACCATAAATTAAACAAAATATAAAATTATCAGCAGAAAATGAACACAAATTAAACTTTGATTGTTGGTGTTTAATACTGTACTCAAGGGTCACATGACCCCAATGTACTCCCAACAGTATAGTAGACCTGCCTACCCTAAAAAATTAGTTTTTAGGAGTATTTTCTTACCATTTTGTGTAGGTTGGTGTTACAGCAAAGTACAGAATATTAATTTTTGTACATGTATGTATTTTGATGGCCTATTTGTGTATTTAACATAAATTATGTGTACAAAATACTCCAGAATACACCTGGTAGGCAGGTCTGGTAAAGGCACCGTAACACAGCCATGAAATGTGAAGTGGGTTGCTAGGTTGAACATTAATCTTATTGTAAGTAAAGACAGTCTAAGCTTCAAACATACTTCCCATAGGTTGGGGGCCGGCTCATGTACTGCAAGCAAGAACCAGTCCGAGTCAGCCAGTTATATGCCTGACTGGATCCATTTTCAAATGTTTTATATTAAATAAAGTCTGTGGAATAATAAAATTTAAAAATAAAATAAAAGTAAAATACTTACACTCCTTTGAATTCCTTCAAAACTTTGTTACTGTAGAATAGACTAGAGTCCATCATGTCCTTCACAAACGGGCCAGGGGTTGGTTTCTAAGTTGAACAAAAGGCAACATAATTATTTACATACCATGTTTTTCAAGGTTTAGCTGGAAAATGGGGGTTCCCCAGGCTTAGTCTTTTCACAGCTGTGGGCAGACTTTGATTGAAGTTTTAAATGGTGAAGCTATTGGAATCCACAACATTTCTACAAAGTATTATGAAAATCTGCTTATTTGTGCAAAGTTTCTGCCACATTTCAGGCTATTTCGCTTAATATGATTATGTGAAAGGCCAGTGGTTAGGAAACCAAAACACTGAGCACTGACAACAAACAGAAACAATACCCCCACCCCCTGAAAATTATCAGTCTGATCTTGGAAGGGACCCCACACCCTCTAAACCCCTCTCTCGGCCCAGCAAGCCTTAAACTGACTGACATTTTCCCTTTTCTATGGGGAGAACTGTGACAAAGACATCATTGAGACAAGACAAAGTCAGGCCTCAACACAAAGGTCGCAAACTTATGATTGAAAATGTTAAAATATATGGGCTTCTGAGTTTAACATCAAATCACACATTACTCTACTCCTATGTGGCATGAACAGACAAACAAACAGACAGACGGATGGATTGTTTAGACTCACCACAGCCACCCATCCAAGAGCACCAATTCCTGAGGAGACGGCACTGAGGTGATTCCATTGCTTACTCTTACGATTCTTCTCAGCAAAGTCCTGAGGAGGAAAAAAACAAGAATTACTTTTTCTTTACACATCAACTTGAGTCTCGACATATCAGCTAAAAATACTACATGATACATGTAAATGAAACAAATTTGTAATACCATATTGTGTCATTTGCTTCAACAAAGATCATGAAGAAATGTCTTTATTTCAGAGTAACAATATGCATGTTATCCAGCATAACGGTTTCGAGGATTTGCTCAACAAAGATCTAATGTACATGAACATGTTATTCCATCATAAAAATTTAAACACAGGATACTTACAGTGACGCTGGAAATGTTATCAGACATTGGTTTCAACAAAGGTGGAAGATCACCCTGCAATACGGAAAATAGCAAATATTGACAAATAATAACCTCGACAAATAATCATAATAAAGCAGACCCCAATAGAAGAGAAATGGCTGACTGTGTAAATGTGTTGACACAGTAAGCCATTTCTCTTCTAGCAAGGTGTGCTAGGCGAAAGAGGTTAACAAACCAAACTTTATGTTTGTTTATTTGTTTGATTGGGGTTTAAAGTGGTACTTAGGGTATTTCACTTATATAATGACTGATTGTCTCCTTCACACTTTTCCATGCCTAATTATGGTGGAAAACTGGGTGGAAACGTCGTAAAAACCACCTCCGCGATTGCCTGAGCCACAACATGTGACTCACTCATATACCTAAGGGTTGACAGATAGACTCAACCCTGTGAACAGTACATCGCAGTAGGATTAGTAAGCGTACTCGCTACCACCAAGCCACGGCCTCCAAACTTTATGACCATTGGGAAGAAAGTATGGTAATAAAAATTGGTTCTGAATGTTTAAATAAATGTTTTGCCAGAGTATTTTGATGATTATGGATTTGTCAAAAAAACAATTTTAAATTTTTTGCATGGATATAACCATATTTTCAGTTTGATTTAAAATCTATATCCTTCAGGGTGAGAACATATCGTATATGCTTCTGATCTCCGCTGTTTAGGAGTAAATAAAGATGCTGGTTTGTTTGATTGGGGTTTGATGCTATACTTAATGTTATTTCACTTGTTTGATGGCATGCCACCACAGTGGGCGAAGGAACATGGAAAAGAAGGAAGAAGAATGTCAAAACAGGACATTCACATGACATAATACAAAGACATCCCCAACAGATCTGCTTCCTGTTGTCCCTAATATGTTTGTTTGGTGGGGGTTTAATGCTGTACCTAATGTTATTTCATTCATATGATGGGGTGCCTGACTAATGCATGGAGGAAACCATCTCTCACTACTTACAGCACAGGAGAATCACAAGATGTAATACAATGACACCACAAACAGATCAGCTTCATGTTTCCCCTTAGCTATGAGAGCACCAGGGCACCCTGACATGTAGGGTGAGGCTCCCTGACATGTAAGTGAGGCTCCCTGACATGTAAGTGAGGCTCCCCGACATGTAGGGTGAGGCTCCCTGACAAGTAAGTGAGGCTCCCCGACATGTAGGGTGAGGCTCCCTGACAAGTAAGTGAGGCTCCCTGACAAGTAAGTGAGGCTCCCTGACATGTAAGTGAAGCTCCCTGACATGTAAGTGAGGCTCCCTGACATGTAAGTGAGGCTCCCCGACATGTTATTAAGGAACCCTGACATGTAAGTGAGGTTCCCTGACATGGGAGGCTCTCTGACATGTAAGTGAAGCTCCCTGACATGTAAGTGAGGATCCCTGACATGTAAATGAGGCTCCTTGACATGTAAGGGAGGCTCTCTGACATGTAAGTGAGGCTCCCTGACATGTGAGGCTCACTGACATGTAAGTGAGGCTCTCTGACATGTAAGTGAGGCTCCCTAACATGGGAGGCTCACTGACATGTAAGTGAGGCTCTCTGAATGCAAGTGAGGCTCCCTGACATGTAAGTGAGGCTCCCCGACATGTAATTGATGCTCCCTAACATGTGAGGCTCACTGACATGTAAGTGAGGCTCTCTGACATGTAAGTGAGGCTCTCTGACATGTAAGTGATGCTCCCTAACATGTGAGGCTCACTGACATGTAAGTGAGGCTCCCTGACATGGGAGGTTCTCTGACATGTAAGTGATGCTCCCTAACATGGGAGGTGCTCTGACATGTAAGTGAAGATCCCTGACATGTAAATGAGGCTCCTTGACATGTAAGGGAGGCTCCCTGACATGTAAGTGAGGCTCCCTGACATGTGAGGCTCACTGACATGTAAGTGAGGCTCACTGACATGTAAGTGAGGCTCTCTGACATGTATGTGAGGCTCTTTGACATGTAAGTGAGGATCCCTGACATGTAAGTGAGGCTCTCTGACATGTAAGTGAGGCTCCCTGACATGTAATTGAGGCTCTCTGACATGTGAGCCTCTCTGACATGTAAATGAGGCTCTGACATGTAAGTGAGGCTCTGACATGTAATTGAGGCTCCCTGACATGTAAGTGAGGCTCTCTGACATGTAAGTGAGGCTCCCTGACATGTAAGTGAGGCTCCCTGACATGTAAGTGAGGCTCTCTGACATGTAAGTGAGGCTCTCTAACATGTAAGTGAGGCTCTCTGACATGTAAGTGAGGCTCTCTGACATGTAATTGAGGCTCCCTAACATGGGAGGATCCCTGACATGTAAGTGAGGCTCTCCGACATGTAAGTGAGGCTCTCTAACATGTAAGCGAGGCTTCCTGACATGCTATAGACTTATTTCTTAAGTAAAACTGATCAAGACAAAATCACTGGTGATTGCAGGACGTGACAAAAACAAGTTTTTCTGTAGTTTGGCAAACTGAACACCCTGACATTATTGTCAATCCCAATGCAGATTAAAATGATCTTATTACTATGACCTGTTTTGTGTGACCAGACTTGGCATGAAATCAACCCACCATACCCAATCAAGATTCAAATGTACCTGTGGGTGTAAGTTACCTGATTATAGACTGGTTCATTCAGGTAATCCTAATAACACCTGTCAATCAATTTGATCGACAGGTACATGTAGGAGGACAGTTATGTAAGCAGCCATTAAACAACATACAGCAAATTTCAAATTATATGAGGGTTCAATTGTGGTTTGACTTTTCCCCAGTACTTAAAAAATCCAGTTATTTCACTTTCATTGAAAACATGCCAAGTCATTGGATGAACTACTTGCCTGTTTGCTGGATTTAAATGCCTTTAATGCATTTCACTTATGCTGTCTGACTGAGAGGATACACTGTAAAGACCACCCCCAGCAATTGGCAGCCATCTTGTAGGACTCCCTGTATACATTGTTCTTGAAGCCGGGGGATAACCATTTGGGATTAACACCATACTTAGGGTTATTTCACTCATATGATGGTGTGCCAACACAATTTGTGAAGGAGACCACTATCATTGCCACTGGCAAGACCCAAAGACAGGTCAATCACAAGACAGACTACAAAGACATCCCAAACAAATGGACATTACATTGCCCCTTAGCTCCAAGAGATCTAGGGCGAGACGACCTTCCCTCCCAAACACCCACTAATACAGTCCACACTTAAAATTATGAGATTGCAGCCCAACTCTAGTGGAGCCACCACACCTTGTGATTAGCATCACCTGTCCAAGAGGGACAGGTAGAATGGGGATAAGAGAGCAGACAAACAGTGAGGTGCAGCTGGGTGACCCAGAGTAAGGAGATTGTGTTAATATTGAGTCATACTCACAGGAGCTGGTTCTTTACTTCTACTGGCCATGGACAGAAAGTCTCTCTGGGAATCAAAACAACTCTTCACCTTCAGAGCCTGGGGAAAAGAATTTGGTTTGGATCATGTTTACACGCACACCAAATAATGAGGGTTATCTCACTGATATTTGGAGGGACTACTATTACAGCAGACATGGTTATTGTGATATAGTCTAAACAAATTTTGTAACAATATTGCGAGAAAACAGCAGTATTACACACTCCATCAGTTCAATTTCATTTGAATTGCTTTGCATCAAATGAACAAAATTCATTTGGAAAAAACATTTATCTGATTTCCCTGCCATACAATGTCCAAAAGGAAATAAGATGGAACATTATCAACTAGACTGTACACCTATTGAACAGTCAATAGTTGTTGACAGCCTGTAAGACAATTGATAGTGGTGTAAAAATAAACTAAACTATCAATTCATTGCTGTAATAGTTATTTCCTAAAATAGTTAACTGTTTTGGGGCTACACTATAGTTTATCATAATAGTTTACACTTATGCCAACAACCAAAGGTTTCGATAGTTTTTTTTGGCATAATCTATCTTCAAAACATTCCAAAGAAACAGAACTGGACATAATTCATAAGACAGTATATCATATTTATGCTTATTTTGAATCTTCCAAATATATTATTTTAACAAAAGCATACCCACTATAATTTCAAAATAGTTAAATAAGACCTGACTATTGTAAGAAGTCAACATACAGTGTAGCATTACACCCTTAATTGATTCCAGCTATCAAATTCCTTCTTGTCTGAGACCAGCATGTCATTTACACCTGCTACTGGGTAGTTAATCAGACCAGTTACACTGTTTATAATAGTACTGTGGACCAGTAGTACTGTGGACCAGGAGTAATGTGGACCAGGAGTACTGTGAACCAGTAGCAGTGTGGACCAGGAGTACTGTGGACCAGGACTACTGTGGACCATGAGTACTGTGACCCAGTAATGATGTGGACCAGGAGTACTGTGGACCAGGAGTACTGTGGACCAGGAGTACTGTGGACCAGGAGTACCGTGGACCAGGAGTACCATGGACTAGGAGTACCGTGGACCAGGAGTACCATGGACCAGGAGTATCATGTACCAGGAGTACCGTGGACCAGGAGTACATGGACCAGGAGTACTGTGGACCAGGAGTACTGTGGACCACTGTGGACCAGTAGTACTGTGGACCAGGAGTACTTTTGACCAGGAGTACTTTTGACCAGGAGTACTGTGGACCAGGAGTACTGTGGACCAGGAGTACTGTGGACCAGTAGTACTGTGGACCAGTAGTACTGTGGACCAGTAGTAATGTGGACCAGTAGTACTGTGGACCAGTAGTACTGTGGACCAGGAGTACTTTTGACCAGGAGTACTGTGGACCAGGAGTAATGTGGACCAGTAGTACTGTGGACCAATGGTATGGGGACCAATAGTACTGTGGACCAGGAGTACTACGGACCAGTAGTACTGTGGACCAGGAGTATTGTGGACCAGTAGTACTGTGGACTAGTGGACCAGGAGTACTGTGGGTCAGTAGTACTGTGGACCAAGAGTACTGTGACCAATAGTACTATGGACAAGGAGTATTGTGGACCAGGGGTACTGTGGACCAGTAGTACTATGGACCAGTAGTACTATGGACAAGGAGTACTGTGGACCAGTAGTACTGTGGACCAGGAGTACTGTGGACCAGGAATATTGTGAACCAGTAGTACTGTGACCCAGTAGTACTGTGGACCAGTAGTACTGAGGACCAGTAAACTATTGATGGAGCAAATAACTTAATAACCAAATAACTTAATTACCAGTCCATCAGTAAATGTTTTGGCCAATTTCTACCCCTCAATTCAAGTATGATGGTGCAGTACTTCTACATATTAATGGCAAGAAGAAAATCTGAATTTCTATTTTTCTTTTTACATACATGTAATACACATAACAGCATTATGTTAAAAAAAACAGATAAGAGTGAAATGTGGTGGAAATTCTTTTAAAATTCGAGAAATGAAACCCAAAAGATAAATTTTTTTTACAAATAATGGCAAAGTCAGACAGAAATGCCATTTATTTAAGAAGAAAAAACACACAAATGTAGTTCAATGTATTATTTGCAGAGCCCTAGACAATCAGCCTGCTATTGTATATAAAGTACTTTTTGACCTCCACTTAGTCTCTTGATAATAGTTTAGACATTACATTCAGTAGTGGTAATGGTGCGTATAAAAACCGTCTTAGATCAGCTAACTGGGTATTTAATGGGCCTCTGCTAAGTGTCAGAACACAGGTCAGTGGGAATTAATGGGTCACGCAAGGTAAACAAACATACCTGTTCCTAGGTTTGTTTATTCATCATTAAAACATAAAGGTACATATATTTTCAAGAGTTTTCATTAAAATATTGATTTTTAATTAAATTTCTATTTTCGAGAATAAACCCAAATTCGTGAACAAATTTGAAGAACATTTTAAATTCTATCACAGCCAATACAATTTAGTGAAAAACTGCAAGATGAAAAGTGCCATTGGAGATGAAATGGCTTACATTTAAACATGGGTCTCTCATACAGGTAAATCAAGACGGTATGTTTATAGCAGAAATTAACAGTTGTGAACCTGTTATATTTACATATACATGTACCTATCTGTTTTACATGTAGTTCCTAACCTAGATGTAGATAAATGAACATGACATTTGCTAAGTATGATTTTAATCTAGTTGTGATTGTTTGTTGGGGTTTAACAACGTAGTTAAGGTTATTTCACTCATATGACATCATGCCAGCACAAAATGAGAAGGAAACTTCCCTTAGTAGATGCCACTGGCAACAAACAATGGCAAGACAGGACATATACGGGCCTGTGCTGTTGGGAAGAACGGACAGAATGGGGTCTCCCCATGGTCATGCAACTGAATTTAAGGGACCGATTTATAGGTTTCCCAAATTGTTTGCAATCTTTGTCTAAATTTGCATTTTGCCGCAGATTTTGTCATCCGATTATTAATAATGAAGATTGTATTCTAAAGCAATATTTCTTTATTTTTCACAAAGGCACATTTATGTATTTAAAAAATCAACAAACCAGGGGAAAATGCAAATGTTAGGTTATCTCA
>JAQQZZ010149050.1:0-26898 GCA_030265115.1 Mopalia vespertina | reverse complement strand
TCGTTACCTCATGTACTTTAATAACACTCACCTTGGTCATTACTTTACCCGTGAGATCAGCTATTGTCGTTACCTCACGTACTTTAATAACACTCACCTTGGTCATTACTTTACCCGTGAGATCAGCTATTGTCGTTACCTCATGTACTTTAATAACACTCACCTTGGTCATTACTTTACCCGTGAGATCAGCTATTGTCGTTACCACATGCACTTTAATAACACTCACCTAGATTGTTACCGTTTACCCGTGAGATCAGCTATTGTCGTTACCTCATGTACTTTAATAACACTCACCTAGATTGTTACCTTTACCCGTGAGATCAGCTATTGTGCTTTAATAACACTCACCTAGATTGTTACCGTTTACCCGTGAGATCAGCTATTGTCGTTACCTCATGTATTTTAATAACACTCACCTTGATTGTTACCTTTTACCGATGAGATTAGCTATTGTCGTTACCTCACTTACTTTAATAACACTCACCTAGATTGTTACCTTTTACCGGTGAGATTAGCTATTGTCGTTACTACATGCACTTTAATAACACTCACCGTGATTGTTACCGTTTAACCGTGAGATCAACTATTGTCGTTACCTCATTTACTTTAATAACACTCACCTAGATTGTTACCGTTTACTCGTGAGATCAGCTATTGTCGTTACTCACTTACTTTAATAACACTCACCGTGATTGTTACCGTTTACCCGTGGGATCAGCTATTGTCGTTACCTCATGCATTTTAATAACACTCACCTAGAATGTTACCTTTTTCCGGTGAGATCAGCTATTGTCGTTAACTCATGTACTTTAATAACACTCACCTAGATTGTTACCTTTTACCGGTGAGATCAGCTATTGTCGTTACCTCACTTACTTTAATAACACTCACCTAGATTGTTATCGTTTACTCGTAAGATCAGCTATTGTCGTTAACTCATGTACTTTAATAACACTCACCTAGATTGTTACCGTTTACCCGTTAGATCAGCTATTGTCGTTAACTCATGTACTTTAATAACACTCACCTAGATTGTTACCGTTTACCCGTGAGATCAGCTATTGTCGTTACCTCGTGCATTTTAATAACACTCACCTAGATTATTATCGTTTACACGTGAGATCAGCTATTGTCGTTAACTCATGTACTTTAATAACACTCACGTTGATTGTTAGCGTTTACCCGTGTGATCCGCTATTGTCGTTACCTCATGTACTTTGAGGACACTCAAATGATTGTTACCTTTAACCCTCAGAACATCTTTGTGTGTCTCCACATTTTCAGAATGGCAGCTCAAAACATCTGCTAAATGACGAACGGTTAAAGTTAATTCTGCTTCGAATGGCAACTTATTTTCAGATGTAATCTTAACTTTCAGTCTTTAGTCCTAACTCATTTTGAGGCCTTTCTTTATAATAGTAGAGGACGATTGGGGTACTTTCGTGAAGGCTCCGTATCTTCACCAAGACACATATATTCACTGGTTAGTTTAGCGAGGCGTTCAGACAAACATCTTCACTGGTTAGTTCAGCGAGGCGTTCAGGCACACATTTTCACTGGTTAGTTTAGCGAGGCGTTCAGGCACATATCTTCACTGGTTAGTTTAGCGAGGCGTTCAGGCAGACATCTTCACTGGTTAGTTTAGTGAGGCGTTCAGACAGACGTCTTCACTGGTTAGTTTAATGAGGATGTCAGGCATACATCTTCACTGGTTAGTTTAGCGAGGCGTTCAGACGGACATCTTCACTGGTTAGTTCAGAGAGGCGTTCAGGCAGACATCTTCACTGGTTAGTTTAGCGAGGCGTTCAGACAGACGTCTTCACTGGTTAGTTTAGCGAGGCGTTCAGGCATACATCTTCACTGGTTAGTTTAGCGAGGCGTTCAGACAGACATCTTCACTGGTTAGTTCAACGAGGCGATCAAACAGCCATCTTCACTGGCTAGCTAAGCGATGCGTTCAGGCCTTTTTTTCCAAAGAGGGCGGTAAGTTTATTGTCTGGAAATCTTAGATAGGTTTCAAAATGGTTGAGTGAAGCAATTTCAACTAGAATTCACATGGAACACAATTATCTGAGGTATCGTTGTCAACTTGGAATTAGCTAATTTATTGATTAAGCCATCTGTGTTTTTATGAAAAGTAAATTGCTTGTCGACGGTGGGTTTGTGAAGGCAGTGAATATTTTAGTAATAGTACTGGGGGTTGCAATGTGACAAGCACATCTACCTGGGCTATTTTTATCGTCAATTCTCCTATGTGAATTATATTGAGAATTATCCAAAAAGCTTATTTATACATTAAAGTTCGTTCAGTAGATAATCATTTTGACCAGACGGAAAAATATCTGTATCCCATAATTTCGTACCTTGAATTTTGTAGGTGCAAAAACGAATGTCCAACCCTTTCTAGAAAGACACGGTGAAAAATATGCTTACTCCCAATCAACAACTGACTATCTGCATTCTTCGAATAAAACATTGGTGCTGATAATATCTTATATGCGAAGTGGCACAAGCTTTCTAGGGAAGATATTTGATGAGAGTAGCGGTGCCCTGTATGTGTTTGAACCCTTATACACGGCATGTTTACATATATTTCCATCATACCATCCACTGAAATTCGTCAACGGTGACATCAGGTAGGTGTTTATGAGTTAATTACAAATACCCATCCTAATATGTCCTTCTTGCCTATGGTATTTTCGTAATTTTTAAGATTTTAGTAAGAGAGGCACGATCAGTGCCCTGGCTATGGACAATCTTTGGTTGCATGCTACTTCAATAGGCTTGTGATCATAATATAGTGAATACACATGTACATAATATGAATAAGTCATGATCTACCCATCTTTAAAAAGCTACGTATTCTTCCTATAGCTCAACAGAATATTTTTAATGTCCTACTAGTTGTCCACAAATATATCCGTCAGCCCTACCTTCTTCCATCCTCAATAAATAGCATGTTAACCAGGCAGTTAACAACACATAGACACAATACTAGAAACACTGCATTTGATTTGTACAAACCGTTTTATCGAACCAATTTATCACACCTATGATCTGGGTTCACAACCCGGTGGAGGCAAGCAAATTTGTCTTTCTGCATTTATTCAAAACATGTAATAAATAAATAATTCAATGTTTTCTAGACTTCCAGATCCATCATGCGAAATGTACGGATTGGATATAATCAGATCCTACTTTGCCTGCGAGTTGGGACGTGTGGATATAGAAACATTGGGCGCAGTGTGGGCTCACAAAGGAAAACAGACCAGTAAATATTGTAGTTGTTTTCGGGGATCTGATCCAAACAGTTGTTTGACGAAATTCATCGAAGTTTGTCAGGAATCGACAATGATCGTGCTCAAGGTCATTCGTTCGCAGATCGGATATGTGTTGCCTTTGCTTCAAAAGTTTCCTAACTTAAAAATAATACATTTGGTTCGAGACCCAAGAGGCATTATTCATTCGAGATATGATATGGGAGAATATTACCATAGAAACGTAATGATGACCGGTGCCGAAATTTGTGGACGTATCCTGAGGGACACAGAAGCCTACAATACGAATACGTTTCGAGACAGAATTGTGCAAGTTCGATACGAAGACATAGCAGAGCACCCACTTGAAATGGCAACACAAATTTACAAATGGGTAGGACGACCGATCCCAGGAAATGTTATTGAATGGATCCAGCGGAACACAAACGCCAAAGAAGATACTGGAGGACGTTTGGGAACATCTCGATCCAATTCTGCTTACACAGCAACAAGCTGGAGAAATAAAATCTCATGGTCATTAGCGTCTGATATAGACAAACGGTGCGGAAAAGTGCTTGATTTGTTGGGATACATCAAGCTGTCTAATAAAGAAATGCTTACCAATTGGACAATACCTCTACGAAATGGTCCTGGCGACCGTCAGCTAGGATTGGGTTAAATCCCAAAACGTCGGTCATCCCTATGCAAAACATTAATAGTTCTATTTAAAAGCCGAATCTCAGTGTGAATCTCATCCTCATTGCATTTAATAGATGAGAGTTTTTCAGATGTCATTCCAAATGGACATTGAGTTAACTTTCCTCGACAAATTAAAGAGTTTTATTTCTCATTTAAAATTGTCTTTACCTATTCTTGAAAATTACTCAGCATGGAACGTCCGCGAAATAATATAAATGAAGCAACAATGTGTTACGTTATATTTTCAAAGTTTTGTTGGGACATTTTATAATCCCAATATGCAACAGGGAATGTCGGACTGAACCTCGTTGACAATTTGAGAGAATTCTCGAATATTCAAGATTATAAATCTTGTGTTATTTGACGCAAAATCCTATAATCAGAACAATATTTTACTTTCGGAACTCATTTAAAACACTACAAGGTGAGCTCATTAATTTGGGGGCAATGTTTTGATTCCCACATCGTTTTCTCCAAAATATAACTACTAGTGTCTAGACCAAAGTCACAACTCCGAGAAACGACACGATGCGCAAGATAAGTCGGTTTATGAAACCATCCTCAGGATCGAAGAGACAGTCAGGTAGTTATATACATGTACAACATGGTAAACAAAACAATGTGCTTTCTTATTGTGTATTTACAGGGCGTATTCTTGTGTAGTAAAATAAATCCTGAGGGAAATTAAGTAGATGGCAAACATAATTAAGAGACTCCCTGTTTTATGTATGTTGAAGTATCTGACTATAAATGTTGGTAGTGTGCTCTCTAATCCTGTTAGCTAAACGTCTCTATGTTTTGCTACTAAATTTTCCCTCAACATTGTATAATATAGGTTATTACTCAAACACACCTGTTATCCTTGAAAACACTGTGATTGACAGATCTAAACACTGGTCAGAACTCGTACCGAGAGAAGCCCTAGCAATCAAAAAGATCAAACCTCATCTAAACCACGGTTTGTAAGTGAGTACAGATATATCTTGGTTTAAAGTTTACTTTGTAATATTACGTCCTGGAAATACACTTTAAGAAACAGCGCTGTTTTGTTTAAGCTGTATTACATGTAAAGCAACAACCTGACTCTCTCTTAAGTCTTGGTGATGGTTTAATAGACCGAAATATAGAAAATAAACTGGCATACACTGCAAAACATTTGTGTAAAAATACACCAGCAAAGCATGTAAAAGGTAACAATACTTTTCGATGTAAACAAATTAACAGCTATTTTTTCTGTAAGTTTACAGCGACTGGGTGTATTTCTATTAAAATTGGTGTAAAATTACATTTATATGTATTTAAGAAATGTCTGCAAAAACACCACAGAAACGGTAGTAAAAAGTAACAGCCCTTTTAAATGTAAACATATTTTTACATTGGATTTAGGTTTCATGTTATAAAGCTTGTCACAAAATTGCCAGCACTCTACACTGTAAATTAACATTGTAATTTTTTTACAGCACAGGAATGTTAATTTACAATGAAAAGTGCTGGTCATTTTTCACTGTAAATTAACGGTGTCATTTTTTATTTACAGTGTAACCCTTTTTGATAAAAACCGTCGATGTCTTACTTCCATGGCATTGCGTCTAGACCCATGGTGATAAACCGAGACCATGTTAACTACTGATATTCGGCAAAGTTTCCTAAATTATGAGGTCTTCGTCCGGCAAATCACAACTGTATTAATACACCGTGATCAAATCAATGCTATTCTTTTTTAAAATTTCTAAGAAAATGTTTCACTCTTTATTAAAAAAACTTGTTCAATTTGTTTTGACTCGCATTAAACATTATTTGAAAACTGCTGGCTTTTGTGGCAAAGAATATAGCTCCATCACGTGACTTCCAAGGAGAAACAAGGTGGCGCGGGTCTATCCCAAAGTTGCAGTCTGCATTGAAAAGCTAGATGGTTCTTGATGAACTCTCCCAACCCAATTGACCTAACAATTTCCTCCCACATAATTTTGTTTGTGCTGAAGTCTGATGTATCTAATATAGCCTACGTTAGATGCCTTAGCAAGTAATTCGACTCTTCAACTTACTTACTTGGCAGTGCTCTTCAGCAAGTGATCAACCTAGTACGAGATATCTAGTAATCTAAAGAAGGCTACATTGTATGATAGACTATAACAGTTACACAACTATGCATCTAGTACCTGGAATAAGAGCCTGCGATACTTGTGCTACTGCCAGCTACGAGATAACTATATATTTCCAGGTTAACATCAAACTAGATCTGCATTGGGGAAATTGAATAATAAGGCAGGTAGGGTTTACATCAAAAAAGTCGCTTGTCGTATGGGGGCCTGACATGGTCGATTTGTCAGACAGTCAACGTGTTAAGAAGTCGTCCGAGGATTTTTCATTTTATTCTCTAAACATATTGATGCTTATGTAAACTTTACGGCTTCCAGAGTGCCTATAATACAACCAATTTCTGAGAATCTCAATCCAGTACGTATCTTTTCGACCATACTGTGTTGAATCGAAAAGCCCTAAGTTAACAAGTCAATATTTGTTTTGGGAGAAACCATCAGGTTGGTTTATGATTATTAAAGTGACATTTGTTGCTGATTCTAGCTTCCTCCTTGTGTACAAATTCCTATATATTTTGAGAAAAAGAGCAGAACGAGTTCTTAAAGGTTCCTTCTGTGAAAGGAGAAGATGTCCTCTTAGTCGTACTTTGTACGGTTATGGTAGTACCATGGCTACGGTTGCTGCGGTTGACTAAGCTTTAAAGGAAACATACATCATGTAAACAAGCTATTGAGCGAAACTTCTTGTTTGATAGCATGCTGTTTAAGATCGTACTTAAGCTGTTTTTACTCACATGGCGGCGGCACATGCAGCAGGAAACCTCTCTTTGTGCCACTTGCAACACGGACAAGTCAAGACAATCACAGTTCATAACAAACAGATCTGCTTCCTGTTGCCACTTCGTTTCTAGAGCACCAGGGCTACATGTAGGCCTACTTGTTGCCCTGGTGCTCTAGAAACGAAGCGGTGCTCTCTCCCTTCCAACCGCCCACTTGAGCGATGTGAAGCTGTTGAACTGGACCGTTTGTTGCCATATGTACAACAGTCATTCAAAGATACTTCGCCTCTTATAGTCTATAATGTAGCTATATTAATAAGCTGAGGCAACGCTGCTTGATAAATCATTTCTAAACAAGCATGTTTCTTTGGATTCATAACATTAAATTTAAAATTTCTCTAAAAATAGCTTTAACATTTTTCAATAAAAACATGTACCAACATTAGTTTTATTTTATTATTAATTATTTTAACTTTAAAATAATAAATAGATTTCACATATATATGCCAAATTTTTTATTTTGGTTATACTTTTCAATATATATTTTTTCTGCTCACTCAATTCCACTGTTTCGACCGGATTTTGTCTATATATATAATTTGATTAAACCGTCGTCGTCTTACCTACAGAACATTGCAGATTGACCGTTTTGGGTAAACCATATCCCTTAATTCGTGGAAAGGAAGCCACAGTACAAGTATATCGGCGAATATGTTTTCAAATTATCATGTTTATATAAAGGCGTCAATGTTGAAAAATAATGCAATGTCCATCATATTGTTTTGCATAATTTGGTGAAATACAATCCTATCCTTCTTCATAATAGAAGAAAGCTAAATTCCAAGTTAATCGTTTGATTTGTTCTTAAGCGACAGCCCAGACATATCTTTACAAAAATCGAGATTAAAGCAAAACACAACGCGACTAAAATTTTTAGTTACACATCTTTAGGACGCCGTAATTTATTTTATTTAGGCGCGATGTTTTAAATTCATCACGCCTAAATCAAAACTTAAACGCCTCTAAAAATAATTTCCGCGTGATGTTAATTGATAGAAACGGGGTTATGTTTTACTAGAACGCGATGTTTAGAAAAAAAGACGCGATGTCAGATGTTGAAAACGCCTGGAGGCAAAAATAAATGTGCCATTCGTGCGCTATTGTAAAAACGTGCAATTCGTTTCTGAACCAGATGTGAACACTGACTGTCCATACAAAACTGACGATTCCCTAAAAAATTGAATTTGTTATCGTGTTCACAACATATGCATATTGTATAATTATGCAATGGCGGCCGATTTCGAAATTTGTTGAAATTATTGTGTTCACAACATATACGGAGTAGCATTTCTAATTTTTTCCCTACTATAGTGGCGGTGGACAACAATTTGTTACATTTTTCGAACCCACATTAAACATAGTAACCGCTGGACTAACCCCGTAACTTTGGCGAAGAATAAAGCTCGCCACAGGACTATCTAGGAAGAAAGCGATGGTGCGGGTTGATCCCAAAGTTGCAGTTTTAGATGGTATACTTGGTATTTACAAAATTTATAGCCATATAATTAGGCCTATGTACGCTCATTTTAAAAATAAATAAATGAAACAATGCGTACACCCCGTACATTTTTTGTAAATGAACTCCTTCAATATTTAACAACAAAAGAGCAGTACGCAGGCTAGATGCGAGTACGCATCTCGTGGAGTTATATATAAATTAACAGATATTGCATGGAGATATTCACAGAACTCTCATGATCATGTTCATAAAGCCACGTGGATGGGCATAGTAACCTCCCCTAATGTTGAACAACATAGGTCTAACCCCGTAAAGCCCTTTCGATGCAAACGAATGTCAGAGGTTGGCTCTAAAACAATATATATATTTGATTTATTCTGTAGACAAAAGTGGTATTAACATTTGACCTAGTGCAAATTTCCTTTCGCGTCTTGTCAAATATATCCGACAAGCGAAGCTATCCTGGCCACTTACTTCTATAGAACGAGAGTGACAACGAAGGGGTATAACTTGCACAATACTTTTTTAAATTTCAACGGTTGTAAGATACAGAGTTATTCCCTTAACTTCCACTCTCCTGGGGCACAAGTGTAAAATGACCAGAACGGCTTCGCTCGAATGATAAAATACGACAAAACGCGATTTCATGCAAGAGGAAATCTGGAGGTAGACGTCAGTATTTTCGTATACAGAAAAAAAAATCAAATATATTTATACATATTGTTTTAGAGCGGCATATCGATCCCAATCTCTGACAATCAAAGAATCATATTGCTACCTACGGTCATTCCACTCATATGACCGTGTGAACAATAGGGACGGATCGATTTCCTTCCTTCTCCGTGGGTTTCAATTCACTAAGGGCTAAGACCAATGAATAAGCTCTATATACTGTGTTCATCGTTTTCTTATCCAGCCAGATAAACGAATGTATCGACTGCTATTTATCAACAAAGGTTGACTTCACTTCTTTGTATTCTGACAAAGTCCGCTGTTTCAGATACAAAATTTATTTTATTTCTTAAATAAAGATTCCCCAATGAGGAAACCCCCTCATACAACAATTGACAATAATACATATAACCAGAAGCCCATTTACCAGAAGTATGCAACTTCGTATACAGTAGCGTAGACGGAAATGTTTTACTTGCACATGTTATGACAAAGAGTGACGTGGAGTACGCAGTCGGTTCGCAGAAACGTCCGACTTGCGTCGGGGTTAGAATTGAATCTTGCCAAGCATCGGTATAACTATCAAAGGACTAATATGGACTGATTCTTCACTGTTGAATTCTAGTTAATTCGTTTGCAGAGTGTGAAGATAAAGGCCATCTCCACGAGAGGGCACGGACGTGTTCCTAATATTATTATATGGTTACCATGTCTGAGATTGAGCTTATTTATAACTTTGCTGTTGCTTATTTCGTACATATTATTTATTGTCATTTTTATACGAACACTTGGAACAAACACAATCAAATATTTTTTATATAAGTCTGGGTTTTTTCATTGCAACTATTCTGACAGTCCACGGCCATTGTCAAAGCCAATAACCTTTATACAGGTCATTAGTCACAGCAAACTCCTAGGATTCATGACCATATCTTCTCACAAGGAATAGTCAGGTGATATCGACCGGGCGAGTAAGTATTCGATTCAATTCTGAAATTACCTCCATTGATGGTTCGCCATAAGAGAGGTGCTGAGTAGTTGAATAGGCCGATATTGGACACAATGCACCACACGCCACTGATATGGATGTTGCGCACTTCTAGTTGATGGACTTTTGATATAACTAATATGTTAGTGATACAAATAAAATTAGTACGGCAAAAGGTACATTGACCTTAGATCCATAGATCACATGGTCAATCGTGGAATAAAAATAACATCAACCAATTTAACTAAAAATAAAAAATGAAAATAAAAAAATATTGTTTATGGCTTTTAAATGGCAATATCATTGGATTAAATTAATTCTGTTTATTTGTTTGAAAAATTCAATGCAGTTTGTACATTAAAATATGTACTATAGTTTATACTGTAAAAGGATTTCCTGTCATACCTTACGTAATGAAGGCTGTTAAATATTTCAAGGCATAATGAGAAGTGGAAAAAAACATCATCAATCAATAAGTGAAATACCGTTGAGTCCGTCCTTACATCCAATCACACAAACAAACAAATATAAAAGTGATAAATATATATTACTTTGTAAGATTAACCATAACATTTGAACATTACAGTCCCACTAATTCAAATATAGTTAGTTCTAAAGCTTAATACTACCGGACAGTTCCACAATAGGAAAATAAGAAATAGTCCAGTTTGACAGAACATATTCCAGACGTTATAACACAATCTACAGACCTCCTGTTGCTGGTACAGTGCTGGTAGAAGTTGGAAAAAAAACCCATTCTGTTTGCAAATTTAGAATTGGAAAGCAGATAGTTTCAGGAGTTTGCATCTCTTAATAGACATTCGGTTCTTCAATATATCTTTTGAAAATCAGACAATAAACATGCATCACAAATTGAACATACGACACAAAGCTGTAAAAATAAAATAAAAGACACATTAAAACGAAAAAAGAAAAAAAAAGAAACAAACCACGATATGCTTCAATATTCAAACCAACATTTGTCCAAGCGAAACTCAGGTAAAACTTTGTAAGTATGATATACGAGTACATATATACATGTATATCTTTTAGTGTCTATATATACAAATACAACCCAAAACATTTCTTCACCATGCTATATACAATTTACATCTCAAGACCATCAACGTGTTTCAAGAATTCTAATGGAGAGAAACTTAAAGAATGAAAGATATTTAACAAACCCTGTTAAAAATAATACAACAGACATGTGAGTAATAGTCGAGGTCAATCAGTCTATTACCTCAATATCTCAATCCACTTATAAAATGAAGTTAAAAACCTAAAGGTCATCATTTAAGCCTCACAGAGTTCATCAGAACGTTATATTTAAGTTTATTGTAAAAAGTTTGAGTAAACTGAGCTGATTAGAATTATCAATATTTAGGTTTTCCAGATTGAATTTGAACTTGCTGAAGAAAGTCGGATTTGGGAACATCATAAATTGGTGTTGTTTTGCATATGCTGCCCACACACAAGTCATCCTACATAGGGGTGTAACGATACACCCAAACATATTGTACCTCACAATATATTTGCCCACGTTACAATATAATATTGTCCTGTATCACGATACCACATAATTGTGTATTATGGCACTGCTAGCCAGAGACCAGATTTGAGATTTCGAATCCTGGTGGAGGCAAGCAAAATTTTCATTCTCTTGATTAAAAATATATATTTATTTGACTGAAAAAAGCGATCAGTATAAATTTGACATTAAAAATTAGGGAATATTTATGTGTGCGAAGCCTGAATCAAGAACATACAGTATTGTGATACGTACTGTATTGTGAGGCCCATATCGAGATACTTATCGAATTTTGGCAGGAGTGTATCATTACACCCCATAATCATACACACATTGCTTAGTTAAGTGGGTGCCTGCAGTACAGGATCCATTCTCCATTGGGGACTAACTGCGGGAAATTTTCTATCAGCCTGCTTTGAGGTTATTTTTAAAGGTGATCAAGTCATTTTTCCAGTCAACTGACATGTATTATATGTAACAAAGGTACAACCAAACTTTTTTTGAAATGTTGAACTCTAACCTTTGATTATGATCATTTTGCAGTGCAAGTGAATGAATGAGTTGTTAAGTGAACTGTTTTCATTATCTGTTTTGTACAATCCCTTATCCTTCATCACAATAGTATTATTGTTAGGTACAAGGCTAAATTCACTGCGATCAGTTGATGCAAGGCATCCTTAAGATGCCAGCTGAAAATAACTTATGTCTCCTAGACTTTAATAAGAAACATCCGGATTCCTATAGTATAATGGAATTTTATGTAATAACTGATAAACGTATAGTATAAATGTATACTCTGAATTTCATAAGCTTCCACTACGATTTGGCCCCCCATTACACAAATACTACAATTACATGTTCTACGTTCTTCCCATAATACCATGTTATAACATACTGAAATAATAATTATCAAATATACACCATAATTTTACATATACATTAGTCATATGCACACAACCCCCTCGTATGCAGTATAGGGAACAAGCATTATTGAAAAATAAACGCAGTTGTGTATCTAAATTGGTCATATTACATGGCATAACTAGCCATGGATTTATGTTGATGCTCCACTGTATTCAGTGAAATCTTCAATGGAACCATCTAATTTCACAGTGACAGATGCTATTTAGTAACAGACAATCCACGATTGTTGATTACCCTATAAAGCAGACGAGGAGATCAGGGATGGTCAGGGTAACACAGCCATGTGAGTTGAGGGATTACCCCGAGATAAGCAGCTTAAGGAAGGTCCTAATCCACCTTCACACTGCTGTAGATCTTAGAGACGAACCAGAAACAGGCACAGAACCCAATAGAACCTGAAACAATGAAAAAAAAAACCAAAATTAAACAAATTTCATTCAAATAGTTTCATTAGATTTTACACCCAGTCAAATACATTCTTCTCTTATGGCAACTGTTATTATTTACTATTGACACTCATCATAACCAATTTGCAAAATTATATTACTCATTTTAGAAATAAGACCGCAATTACTTGCTTATCAGACCAGTATTGAAAGGACACCCATTGGCAACTGCTGTTCATGAACTGTAGGGAATGCCTAAATAATCCTTAACATACACATTTTTTAAACAATTTTGAGTTCATACATATTTCCTCGAGAAATAGAATAAGAAGCACATTTGTACATTTACCTTTAGATTTGGAGGTTAAGCGTAAGTTTAAAAAAAGATTTGTGTGTTGACCATCACAAAAAGTAAATGTAAAAATTAAAACCTCTTTCTGAAAATTGATCAATGACACCAACCTGTGAGCAAGAAGAAGAGAAAGGCAATGATGACAGTGTATCCGAAGTAGAGGAAAACACTGGCAGCTCCTTGGATCTCGGATTTCGATATGTAATAATGAATAGAGTAGATGAAGAAATAAATGGCAGTGAATCCACTGGTTAGATAGGACCTCCACCACCAATGGTAGTCCTGAAACAAACACATCAGCATCTTAACAGTAACACAGATAAATAACCCAAAGGTGACAGGTCCCAGGTGTGAATCATGGTGGAGGAAAGCAAATTTCTATCTCTTCATTTATTCAAAATATACACTAAAATGAGCATTTATTATACTCAGCTTGTTTGTTAGCAGGTTTCATGGGAATTTTATGCCATACATAAAGTTGATGATGTGCTAGCCTGCTGGTTGAAGGATGGATTGATTGATTGAGCGGTGTTTAATGCCACTCTTTAACAGTATTTCATTTTCATGACGCCAGTGTACTATTAGTAACATAAACACAACTATAAAATGGTCAGTGTTTAACCAGGTTAGAAATAAATGTTCTACCAGTGCTACGTGAATACAGCATGACAAGGCTTGAAACATACTGACCCTAGCCATAGGGACTGGTGGCTGAAGGAAACCAGTGTAAAAATTACTGACAACAAACTACAGATAATCCCATTGTGGCAAGAACATATTGAATTGATTGGTTGGTTGGTGTCTTTTATACTGAGCTTAAGGGTTTTTTACTTATATGACGGTGGTGTATTCCAACAACAATTGACACTAGCACAATGAAGTGTTTCCATAATGTTGGAAAATAAATTTTCCTCCAGTGCTAAGTAAAAACATCATCGCTACTCTTCAAACAAACTACCCTTAGCCAGAGGGCAGGATATTGAAGGGCCATTGCATAGGACCTTAATGTTAGTTAGTTTGTTCATTGGGTTTTAACATTGACTTAAGAATATTTCGCTTCTATTTGGACAAACTGTCCACGTATTATTTCTGATTTACTTAATTATGGTGGAATACCAAATGGAAATCATGTAAAAGCCACCTCTGAGATTGTCAGAGTAACATAATGTGACTCAATTAAATATGATAGGTCCACTAGTGGACTTGAACCTGTGAGCAATAGATTGGAGGAGGATCAGTAGTTCGACATGCTGACCATTGACTGGCGTGAGCAGGTCAGTCCAGAGAGGTATCTGTGTATAAATGTTTAATCGCAAAAATTGGGATTCATACAACTGGCTCTTGTTTCTCTGCCCTCACAAACTGCTCAGTTTCTTGTCATTGTATACTAGGATAATTTGTGAAGACAATGTTGTTAGTGAAGACTTACCTCCGCACAAAGGTGGAAATAACACAGTAAGATGGTGGCCTCAGAGCATGTGACCACCAGAATGATGAACACCAGAAACAAGAATCCAAACATATAATACATCTGGTTAGACCTGTACAAAAATAAATAGTTAAGTATTAAGTTAGTTTGTTTGATTGGGGTTTAACGTCGTACTCAAGGGTATTTCACTTATATGACAACAGATTGTCCACTTCACACAGTTCCTTGCCTCATTACGGTGGAAACCTCGTAAAAACCACCCCGCAATTGCCGGAGCCACATCATGTGACTCATTCATATACCTGATGGTGGACGGACTCGATCCTGTGAATGGTAAATTGGAGAAGGATTAGTAAGCACAGATGCTACCACTAAGCCACGGCCCTGTTAAGTATTAAGATTCAGCAAGTAAAGACAGTATTTCTCGATAAAAGCTGGACATTTTAAAAAATTCAACATTGATTATTTCAATAATATAAAGTCGATACACCCAATAAGCATAAAGCTGCACAACATAACCATACAATCTTAACAGTGTGGTTCTGTTAGAATAAATAATGTTCCTCTGGTGCATAGTAAGGCTGGAATGACGGCATCACTCGGACACAAGGCACGTTTTGTTCATTAGACAATTAATAAGATCAAGATGTCACTAACCAAATACTGTTGAGAATGAAGAAGAGTTGAATGAAGATACAGCCAAATGGTAATACACCTCCCATTAAAATCCCCGGCAAAGGTTTTGTGTAGATTGACTGGTCTGGAATCTGTCGAGGAATTTGATTGGTTCTAACTGGATGCTCCATGGCCTACAAATAAATCAAACCCTGATAAATCACTGCCTTACTATCTTGGTGACATACAATTAGTGTTTACTCAATTTGTACAAACATACAAAAAAGGAGATGTGGAATGTAGGGAGGAAGCCTGGTGCATAGTGTTTATCACCATATTGGTTTGGGTGATTTGCTGGACAGCCATCCTGACCGTGATAGAAGTTTTATGAAGCTTAATCTTAACTTTGAAAACAATCGGCAAATAATAATAAAATTTAAAAAAAGAAAATGGCAGCCATATTTTCTGATAGAATTTTGTGAGAAACGCAATACCAGCCATGCTGTTGTTTTTAATTTTGGAACAATGTAATCCTATCTATTATTGAAACAGGAGGAACCTACAGTGGGGTTGACCAGTGCCAAAAAAAGGGAGATAAATCTGTTAATCAAAACTTTCAGTGCAGTGAATGGGACTGACTTACAATGGAATTCAACTGGATATTCAAATCTTGCTAGTTTATGAGTTTTTGCAATCCGTTTTTGCCACAAGAAATTCATATATTATATTCATTTTCATTTTTGTCACTGGCCAACCTCATTTAAACATGAACATAATCTATGAATTTAGAGGATAAAATATTGCAACATCTGCAATTGAAAGTCTAAATTGGGGGAAAGCGGCATTTCAAATTTTAAGCGAATAGGTGAATATGTTTCTGAGTTATTGTGTTCAAAATACATACAAATGTGAATAACACAAACATATGTGATGGCAACTTTATTGTTTTGTAGAACTTGGTGAAATAAAACCTGTGGTATTAACAGAAGAAGCAAGTTCATCATTGAGTGACCGCCATATAGTTTTGTGGAATTTGGTGAAATGTTATTTCATGTTTTTTTCTTTACAAAAAGAAGTTATGCTCCAAATTTGAAAATTAGTCCTTAACTAGTTCTTGATCCTGGTGTTCACATGGCATGACATGTATATGAATATTGTAAAATTATGCTATGGGGCACATACTGTTGTAGGGAATTTGGTAAAATACATACCCACTGCCCAATTTAATGGGAGGGAGATTTCAAGTTTAAATTTAATACGAGAATTAATGTTGCACAGTTATCGTGTTCACAACATAAATATTTCGAAATTACCTAATGATGGCCATATCGCTTTATGCAATAAAGTGAACAGCAATCCTAATGCTTAACAGGAGGAAGCATATCAGGTTTGAAGTAAATCAGTGAATTTGTTTTCAGACAAACATGTTTTCAAACATTTAGGATGAATGGGCAGACTGATATTTCTATGTTCCCACCTGCTATAGTAGCAGGGGACAAAAACTATACATATACAGCTTACAAGACATACAATTGACAAATACTATACATTTAATTTGTATTTATGGCATTAGGAAGTTTGGGAGGTTTATGTGCAATACTATAATCTGTATAGATTACAAATATACGGAATACGGTTTTAATATTTATTTAATTCTAAGTAAAAGTTGAAAACAATCTCTGGATGTATAAAACATGCAAGTTGTAACAATTAGTTATAAAAATCTGAAGAAAGATGTTGTCCACCTAATTGATAAAGAGCTTTTTTTAGAATTGATACCAACTTACCCTTTTCTTAAATCCAAAGTAAGCTCCAACAAAAGTTAACGGCACAGATATACCAAACCAGAGAGCGAGGAGAGCCAGCAGTGTTGTGAAGGGAATAGCAGCACTACTCTGTTTGATCCACAAGATCAGGTTCAATAGGAAGAAGATTCCAAAGATCACACTGCCAATACAATTATATGCATCATATTTTAACAAAGTTTGAATTGTTTGAATTTTGTTTCATGCAAGAGGTTTTTCAAAGTGAATTGCTAACTGATCCTAATTGTGGATAAAACATTAATTAAAAAAGAAATTAACATGAAACATAAAAAGAAAAAAAAAAACGCAGCTGGTTTAATTCAGAGCTGCATTGTCAAAGAAATGCCACAGTACTAGTTTAATTTTCAGTTAATATTTATTTTAGTATTTTTAATGACTAAGAATGTTTTAATATTTCTGTCACAACCACATATACTAACCCAGGACAGAGGAATGCTGTCAGTATCACATTAGACTTCCATTTCTCTCCACCGAAAGCTGGAAAAACAAAACATTTAATTTTATTACTCTGATAAATATTTGATTTTCACACAGCACTTGAAAGTGATGCAAGAAGCATATTTTCTCTCTAAGAATAAAATTGACAAAGAAAAATAATTTGATGTACCAAGTTATGTGGATAACACAGTTTGCTCAAATAAAGTCTACAGAACAGGATATAATAAAAAAAAAACTCAATAGTTTGTTTGATTGTGTTTTAATATGCACACCAATGTTTTTTGCTATTAATTTTAGGATGGATCGTCCCATTCTAACTCTGCTTTATGACAATAGTGGAAAACCAGGAGGAAACCGTGTCAATCACCCCTGTGGTAGCCAGAGCCACCAGTTGCTCAAACAAACAATAAGTCGCTAACACCAGTTTAAATCATTAATACCGGGTTAGAGATAAGATCTTCAACATGGTGTGACATTATCTAATAGCAGATTAAATTTGATACTGCTTCGAGAAACTCTTGAACTGGGCTCAGAGGTTCACTCAAACATGAGAGTAGTGTAGAGTATAGGAAGATCAGTGGCCTGACATGCCAGACCTGCCTACCGGAGAAGAAATTTGTTTTTAAAAAACATTTGTTCTTTAGGAGTATCTTCTTAGGATTTTGTGTTACAGCATAGCACAGAATATTAAGTTCTTATGTGTATTTGGATGGCCTTTTGGTGTATATCACATAAATAATGTGTACAAATACTCCAGAATACTCAGGGTAGGCAAGAATGACATGCTCAACATGCATTCACTCACACAAGCACACTTCCTATACATGAATTATACATAATAAAACTTAAAACATAAAGACAAGATAAAAACTAATAACATTCAGTAAAATTTATAGAAGGAAAGAAAATTTTAAAACAGAACATATAATTTAGAAAAAAAGTGTTGATTTAAGTCCACTTACTTTTATAAATTCTAGCAGAAACATATCCAGCTGGTGTTCCAAGACATACATACAATACCTGTGTTAATAGAAAGAGGTTAATGTAGAAACAAATTTAAATCCCCAAGCTTTTACAAAACTCTGTAACATCTAGTGTGTAACTCAACTTACTCAGTTTGTTTGTTTGATTGGGGTTTAACGTCGTATTCAAGGGTATTTCACTTATATGATGATGTGCCAGCCCAATGGGTGACGGAAACCACCCTCAACAGAAGTGTATTGCAACAATAATTGACACTAGTGCAACCATTTAAATAGGAAGTGATTTAATAAAGTTGGAAAGTTAATCTTCCTTGATGAAGTAAAAAAAGATAAAAACTAATATTTTCAAATTTCAATAAGGTACAAAATGGCAGCTTCGGGCACTATTCATTTTGCCATTGAGTTGACAGTTTGAGAAGTGGCAGAATTTTCTCCTCAACACTTGTACATGCTGTGTGTACTTACCAATGAACATGTCATCAAGGAACCTCTGTTAGCAGGGGACAAAAATCCCAGACAAGCAAATACTGAAACAAAAGACAGTTTGCAATTATATAATGTCAGGCATAATCACACACAACTTTTTCAACTTGCAGATTGCATGCTCCATATTCTTGACTTGAATGTGTCTTTTCTGTGCACTGTAAACCAACAGCCTGGGTTTTGTAAATTTCCTTAAAGAATTAATGGACTTGATTACAATATCTTTTTGACTCTCTTGAAATTAGATATGATTATAAATCACAAGTGTCGTTAGACAGGTAGATGCACCAGATGCCTAAGATTTGATAAGGTTCATAGAAGTCCAGTTTAACTACCTTAATTGGGTAGTCTCAATTTGAGACATCATTTTAACACATCATTTAAAAAATCTGTTTGAGTATGATAAAAATAAATAAAATGAAAAAATTTCAATGAGACATTAAAAAATCTGAATTTTTTTCAGTTAAAAACTCAATATTTCTGGTAAAGTAGAGAGCTGTGTTAACGTGTAACTTACCCAGTGTGATGAGAGTCATGAAGAATATCTGAATGCCGTTTCCAATCAATACAGAAAGCATCATTCCTTTACGTGGAGGACGGAATACATCACCGTGAACTAACTTCCAGCCAAACTCTTCTTGAGCGTCCTCCTAGCAATTAAAAACAATAAATCAGTTCTCAAAGATTGTGCTTGTTAGCTTGATTGAGCGTGGTGTGATAGGGGGTACCACACACAAATTTGTTATAGATATAGCGCATTTATAGGCCAATTTCCTTCTCAGCTTCCATCATTTGGGTAATACCACAGATAAAACCTATAAAGGGTATAGTTACATGGCCCATTCTTCAGGATATGAAGGTTCGATGAAATCTGATAAAGGAATAGATAGGTGATATATGACCTAATCAAGGTGAGTTTAAAATTTATTGCTAATTGAATTGATAAAAGTCAAATTTATTAAGATAACCTGTCATATCTGTGTCTGGTTTCTTTTGCTTTTGTTGCAGTAGGAACTCACACAGTTTTCACTGTCTAGCAGAAGTGATGTTATGTAGGTTAAACATGTTGAAGTATAGTTTTTGTCTGTATACTCACAGCATTGTCCATTTGGTTGTATCTAGCCAGATCCTTGTGCAGAGTTCTCAACATGATCATAGCCACCATACCAGAGAGGAACAAAACAATTACCACCGAATTCATTATACTGAAGACAGAAATAGAGAAATGTCAAACCTAAGAAGTACTTAAATGATACTGAAGTGAGATGTGACTAAAGAAAATATTGCTTTTCTAATATTTCTAAATTGATTGACTGATTGAGTTTTATGCCGTGCTTAAAGGTATTTCACTTATATGACTGCGGTGTATTCCAACAATAATTGAAACTAGCACAACCAAGATGTGAAGCTTTTCCATAATGTTGTAAAGTGAATTTTCCTCCAGTGCTAAGTAAAGACAGCATTGCCACTCTTCAAACAAACTGCCCTTAGCCAGAGGGCAATATTTCTAAAACCCAATCAGACTAGCACAGGGATTTTGTTTAATTAAAATTGATGAATACTCTCATGTCCTAGATAAACATCAGAGACAAATTTCTTAATACTCATACAACACGGAGCCAGCTCAATAGATGATAACCACCCTCAAATGACACTGGTAATAATCAATGACCAGCAAATAGGCTATCCAAAGATGGAGCAGGTAGCAGGTCCCTCATTCAAGGTTTTGAAAAACTGTGCTTACAATCCTCGTTAAATCACCTAAATTAGTTTTGAGAACAGTTTCACTCATGTAAGAGTAAAGACCATGGTGCCTATCAGTTATCATATTGATTTATGTAATTCAGTGGAAAGAAATTCTAACTGTGGTAGAAGTTGAATGAAGCTAAACTTTAAGTTTATAGATGCCCGGTTAACATGTTTTCAACTTATTTGTAGTCAGAATTTGGTGTACTCTTTTCTCTTGTCTCAATGGGGAAAAACAGTCCAAGTTAGAATTTAACCATATACCTGATGGTCTACAGATGGACTCAATCCCATAAAAGGTACATCGAAGTAGAATTAGTAAGCACACACACTAACCATTAAGCCAAGACCATAGGCCCCATTGACTTTTATGTAGGACTAGGTACATCCAAGCAGGGTTGGCAGGCTGACATGATATCCACTAAATAACAACAGCGGGTTACCATAATTTTGTTATTGCAGGGATGAAATGAGGAATTGTGTGGAGATAGCTGAACAAGACATTTGACAAAATCTGTTGGACTCACTGGACGAGTAACAATTGTGTTAAGAAATCCTACCTGAACCACTGAATGTTGGTATGTTGGACAGACTCGAGGATATAATCCCATCTTGAGGACCACTTCACGTCATTATTTAACTGAAAGAAGACAATTACATACAGTATATACCCATGTACAGGATGCATTCATGTATAAGTCGCAATCCTTAATCAAAGCCTGAAACCTCGAAAGAATGTCTAAAACTGAGAATAAGACGCAGGTACTTAATATGTTTACATAATGTTATCACAAAACCTGCCACACAAATTTTCAGCATACAAAGTCTTAACAATTATCAGTAGTCTGTGTAATTCTGGTGCCACCAAGTTGTTATGTTGCGGGATAGGGCTTGCATCATTGTTGTTGTAACGCAACACGACTTCCTGATCAGTGTTCACTATTGGCTTAAGAATAAATACAAATCCATTAATGGTAATCATAAGTCAAACAAAACACTTTAATGTACATAGACAGATCCTATAGAATCATAAATGACTATCATCCCTTCTGCTGAGTGAAGTGGATCATTCCAATAGCCATGTGGTAAACATGGCCTTTTTCCAAATGACAAGTTGGTCAAGGGATGAAAGGCTACTAGGGTTTTGTAGTCATTGTTTTTTTTGTGAATATTTAAATATCAACTTCTTCAACTTTACTGTTCTGAGATCAAAGAAAGCGCATAGCAGTAAATAATTAAAACAATAAATAAAGCTGATAAATTGTTGATAGTCTACTCTTAGTCTCCAGCCTTTGTTTATGACAGCTATAAGACACTGTAGTTGGTTTTTGGTGGAAAAAAGTGCATCTTGTACATGGGTATATGGTAGGTAAGTTCCTGGAAACTTAACTAGCCTTATTCAGACGGACAATAACTTTGCTAATTAATTTCAAGGCACAGCAACATGAAATGGTTGAACCCATTTAATAGATCAAAGTTGAATAGCCCATTTGATCAGCCAGAGGAGAGGGATATAGGTGGGCCATGTTATAACAAGTTGGCTTGTTGAGCGCGTGCCAAGTTCGACTCAATTGTTCCTTGTTACTTAATGGTTTTAAGCCATGAAATAAATTGCAGATTTCACATCAGTCACTGAAATGGAAAAGTGTACGGGCATGATTGGAATGCCATATCACAGAGACTTCTTGCAAGTTTATTGGCAATAAAATTGGACAAAAATTCAGAATATTTGACGAAATCTCCATGGATTGAAATGTATGAGAAAAAAGTTTTACAACAAACTTGCAGATTTTTTTTGGACTGATTTGATGTTTCTATCTTGTCAAGGTTTGAGTTGGATTGAAACTATCAGATATTACTTGAATTGTTTGCTTCAAAAGCTTACTAGTGTAAATAGATTGATTGATTGGCATTTTACGCTGTGCTTAAGGGTATTTTAATTATATGACGGCAGTGTATTCCAACAATAATTGACACTAGCACAACCAAGATGTGAAGTGCTTTCATAATGTTATAAAGTCAATTTTCCTCCAGTGCTGAGTAAATGCAGCATTGATACTCTTCAAACAAACTGCCCTTAGCCAGATTAAATAGAACACAAAGTATCCTTTTTATTCTTTATTGGCACTTATTCTTAACACTCCATCCAAGTTAGATTACTGAAACTCAGAATCTTACCATAAACTTGACAGAATAGGTATATTTGATATCCAGTTTAGTATCAGTTGTCTTGATACCTAGAGGTCCACCATTGCCACATCCATATGCTTTATCATCCACGTCTTTAAGACTGAAATTTTAAAAAGAAAAAGTGGCCCTTGAAAACAATATTGTGTATACCACGGAACCTGGTATTATAGTGTATCAAATGCATGGAGCAATTGTCTGCTGTGTTGAAAGCGAATATGATACATCAAAACACTACTTAAAGCAATACTCCCCTCTGCAATAAAATGCATATATGTAAAATGGGTATCATGTCTTGTCTTGAATCATGTTCTCTAATTTTGTAATCCAGCTATATCCACTTTATAATTGGATCTTAAACATTGGGTATTGCTTAAACTACAGTCAAATTCATCCATGCGGCCATGTCTTGCTACTTTAATCACTAAACAGAAGAGCTCCACAAATATTGACCAATCAAATATCTTTCTTGTCACACTAGGGGGCCTACGTCACGAGACCCATAGAGTCAACTGTTTAAACCTTTGACCTTTTCTGTTATTAACCTGTAACACAGAAGAGTGTGAGTCGCGTGACGTCATGAATAGGGTTGCCACGCCCAAAATGTTAGCTACCAGTGATCGTAGGTAGGTATATACTCGTAATCCTCAAGTGATTTTATAAGATGAAGAACCGATAAGTCGATATCATATTTAACTATGTTTAATAGTAACATTGTAAAAACATGTTGATAACATAATTTTAATTGTGAAGCTTTATCCAAAATATATTTGTGGACACCGGACATTCTAGAAAGATTTTTTCCAAAAGGAATTTGCCGAATACAATCATATGATTGGCTTCTTAAAAATGTTAGCCCGTTTATGCCATTGTGACTGTGTCGGATATCAAATTACCTTTTATAAGGCTTATTTTTCATCGTATTTATGTGAAATCCGGCCATTTATCGAAATCAAAGGACAAACAGGACAATCACACCAGATAACTCAATATCAAATAATCGACAAAAATGAGATAATGATATGTTCAATATTAAAATGACGATGTATAGGATGTAGTTAAATGTTGTGTATTTATAAACACTCCGATTGTTCTGTTCATCAACATTCAGTGACATCTCTCCTGTTTTGAAACAACATGAATTCAGTTAATAAAACAACACCCGAATAAAATCTACTATATTTAACCGTTCAATCGTGAAAACAATTGTCACAGTTCTGGATCTTTTGAACACGTTCATGTATCTAGATGGGTGGAGGGCCGAGAAGGAGATTTCTGCTGCCTTGGTACTTTCACAGTTAAGGGGCAACCCGAAGCCGAGTTGTGTGGGATGTATTTGTATTACGTCTTATGATTGTCCTGTATTTATCCTGTCTTGTTTTTGTTTGTTGCCAGGGGAGTTGAGGTGGTTTCCTTCACCCATTGGGCTGACGCGCCGTCATGTGAGTGAAATAACGTACGGGCGTTAAATCCCAATCAAGAAAACAAACAAACGTATATACTTGGTGATAATAAGCAGGGCTTGGAGCATACTGCGAGACTTCACGGAAGCGCAATTAAAAGCACTTTAATATAGATGTTGAGATTTGATGAGTAAAAATAGCACTACATATTGTCAACCTCCGGCACTAAGACCAGCTTGCCTCTTCTCTTTTCTGAAACAAAGAACCACCGTCCCCCCTTCTTTCTTTTCATGCACAATACTCTAACATATTAATCAATTCCCTCAAATATTTACCTTAAAAGCTGTTTAGGGGGAATTCTCTAAAGCTCACTGAATTCTATTTTGCTTTGTGTTCAATAGCTGTCTATATGAACGGATTTTACTAGATAGTCTGTGAAATATCCCTTTGACAGTGTCGAGCATTTTCGGTCTCTTTAGGTTATCAATTTTGTGGACAACCAGACAGACTTCATACATAAGCAAGGACTGTGTAGAAACATAAGGCATGATATCACGTTAAACACAATTGTTGACTAGCATCGTTATCTTTGTCACATCAATTCATATTTTCGACGCGTCTGGATTTAACCAGACACAGGGGTTAGCGTTTATGTTTAACGAAGGCAAACACAATAACGGTGTTTCTCCACCCGCAGTAGCCTAATCCAGTTCGCTCGAGAATTCCAATAAGATGACACATTAAAATCAATCAATCGATCAGCCAGCCAGCAAACCAACCAACCAGACGAACAACCAGCCAAGCGCTCAATCCATCAATCAATCAATCAGTAAATCAGTCAGCCAAACAACAGATTAACCGATCGGTCAATCAGTTAGTCAAGCAACCAGTCAATCAGCCCGCCAATCATCCGATCAATCCATCAATACGTCAATGAATCCGTTAGTCAGTCAATCCATCCTCCGAGCTAAATAAATACGTCATTGACTATAAAAACTCACTTTACAACACAACTGTTCAACATGATTGTTTGTATTTATACTACTAGCACGTAATAACGGCACGCTTTACAGTTAATATTCAACGATCCTTTGTTTGTTGTCTTTCTTTCTTTTTTTTTCGCAGAAAGGTCATATATTTTCAGCTATGATGTTGGATGCAGGTTTGTATGGTTGGGGTTACTAACTAATATTTGCCGATAAGATGCTTGTTCCAGCATAGATAGAAATAAAATGTCACAGGCTAGAGGAAAAACTACATTTCTTTCAAGTAATTAACAAATATCTTCTAAAAAAACTGTTTTTATCGGAGATGTAAAGCATTGTTAAGGGAAATATTAATATTGAAGAGACGTGTTGGAACCGTACAACCACAAAAGCGGAAAGATATAATCTGCAAGCTAATGTACAAAGAAGGACATTTGCTCAAATGTAATAAAGAAATCAAGTCTTCAATCACTAATATAGCATTCTACAAGTTATAGCGGAAAAATACCCCGGAAAGACCAAACAGTAAATCAGTTGTAACGTTTTATTTTCGCAAGCGTTTCATATATCATGATGCAACAAACTAACAAAAAAAATCTATAAAGTAAAACGCAAAATCCAGATTTTGATTATTCCTCATTTTCTACACATATCACGGGTCAATGTCCCTCAAAATTCACATCTGGATCGATCGTCCATCCATTGAAAAATGTTCAACAGATATGAAAAATGTCCTCTCAAGGTAAAAATGCTTTTTATTTTACGTAACAAAAATAAATCCTATGGTCATAAATTGTGCTTGAAACCAAGATAGATAACATTCTATAAGTATTGAGTTGCGCCTGGACATAGCCAATGAAGACAATTTCCTGTCTAGGTACCTATTTAAATGGCTATGTTTGTATTAATATCCGATATTTCTATTATTTTGTAATGTATGTATGTTTGTTTGAATAATTGTCTGGCTTCTTTCATAATTCCTATATATTCTTGTACATGTCACTTCTATGTTTACTGCTGACGATGGCAAAATAAAGCGAAATATTCAGTTAAACGGGGTCGTTCGCTCTCCGGAGTTGCACTACTTGTGTTCTTCAGAATTACGCAATAACATAACATATACTTATATTATATACACGTACATACACATACAGACAGACAATGAACATTTATACATGGGACCTACACTAAAGTTAGAGCTGGTGTTGTTTACTCGCTTTCCATATCATTACTCTCCCCATAACGTTTATTTCACAAATTTATTGAAACAACAATGCCACCTTATTAATATTAAAATTTATTTTAACAAAATGATATGATTTCTATGAAATAACATAGCAAACAAGACTTTATGGCTTTTCAACTTCTGGATTTATTGACAGGAATTATTCCGTGGAGATAACAGTTGGATAACAGTATGGATTAGGTTGTGATATGGTTCTATGGGTTGTTATAGCAAATAAAAATCCTGATGGCAACCATCATATAATAACCAAACCAGTGTAATTGAAATGTGAATTTCACACAATTTTTCTCTTAGGGTGATTGTTCTGAAAATAACGTGTGAACTTCACAGTTGTTATCTAATTAAGATCGATTTTATGGAAATGACAACAAAAACGAAAAGTAAATGATTTTATATAAGTGGAGATT